>JAMKCH010044408.1:0-12453 GCA_023653785.1 Ophioderma brevispina
GCTACATATTGACACAAAGAAATTGAATTTGCGTAACACAGTTATCGTGTGAAGCACCAATGTTTGCTGTAGTAATTAGGGTACACCAGTACCACTGGACAGTACTGACTTAGCTCCACCACGCGATCAGGCCTAGCACGCGTAATTGCTTGACTGAAACAAAAGGTCACGAATTTTTGCACCAAAATAAAAAATTTGGTATTTTGTTGAAACCATTATAAATAGCTTTGAAATAAAAATAACGTAATTAAATCCAATTCTTGGACTGTTTTGCAGTTGGCCTTCTTGTTCTCTTTTCATCAGCCAAGAAATTAAATAAAATTACATGAGAAATAGCACAAAGGTCAAACTCACTGGTGCAATGTACTAATTAAAGCCACGGAAACAGAATAATAACTACGTAACCGGGAAGAAGGTACCCTCATTTAAAAATAAATTACGTATTTACTCTTGCACTAGACCGGAATCAATACGAATTAATACTGTTTATTTACAACACTTTTTTTGCAATCTCAATGAAATTTATCATCTAACAGCAGTTTGAACAATGTTGAATTACAAGTTGTTTAACCGAGCAAATCGCAGTCCACGATGGGGAGGGGATCACCTGAATCAGAGGGTACACATTCCAACATGGCGGTCAGTACTTGGCGACCTCCTGGGTCAACAAGGCAGCCTCCAGGGAAAAACAACATGGCAAGTTAGATCGTTATAGTATAGATAAACAACAATCGCCGATAAATCGGCGATTAAGGGGAAAATATTATGTATAATTATCAATTCAAATTGTCACATGGTGCCCCAAACGAGACACAAAAAAGAGCAAGGATTCTGGACGCCGTGACGTCATATGGTGGGCGTACAATGCTAGCATGGACCGCTACTAGGCATGGGCGCCACCGAAATTTTGTAATGGTGGCAAATAGGTGGTGTCTGAAGCCTTTTGAGCACAAAAAATGCACTAGTTGGATCATTAGTTAATGATATAATGGATAAAATAGAAAACTGGATGTCACCAAAGAAGTGCAACCTGACCGCTTTTCAGCAATGTAACATTGTGCATAAAGTATTTTGCACTCCCGTGGGTAAATAACCTCTGAAAACCACTTTGCCATTGGAATTTTTTATCAAAAACTCTGGTCATTGATGGGGTACATACAGACCACATTAAGGAAAAAAAGAAAATCGGTTGCACAATTCAAAAGCATCGGTCCTCGCGACCGAATGTGTCGCTTGCCGTCGCGGTTTGAATGATAGGGTTCAGTTAACCTTTTGACCTTGGATGTGACCTTCGACCTCATAACAAATGAGGGACCCAATGTTGCCCTAGGATTCAAGTCTGGTTCCAATTGAAACTTCAAATTTTCAACTTGAGGTCAAATGTTACATTTCAGCCTATCTTACAACTTGACCTTCCATTGGACCCTTTGACATTGGGATGTGACCTTCACCTCATTAACAAATGAGGGACCCAATGTTGCACTAATGATTCAAGTCTGTTTCCATTGCTTCAGAAGTTTCAATTTAGGTCATTTTACATTTTCAGCCTATCTTACAACTGACCTCACATACCTTATGAACCTTGGGAAATGTGACCTTTGACCTCATCAGCAATGCGGGACCCCATATTGATATCTATGAATGAGTAGTTTGTTTAAATCCATCAAGTATGTGGATATTACAAGCAAATGTTTTAACCCTTTTTCACAAAACAGAACTACAGTAGACCAATGTGATCACTAGCGTCTTCCTGCCTTAGGCAGGCGACACAAAAAGGCATGTCCAAAAAATGATTTTTATGACGCACAGAAATTTCTCCCACCCAAAATGAAATTTTTTCCCCAAAGGACTTCTCTCCATAAAACTTGGCTCATAGTGGGACATAAATACAATTAAATTGCTGAAATAAAATTTTTAAAAAGTTACTCCAGTACGATTTAAGGGGAAAAACAAATTTGAATAGCACCATCAAAATGCTTATTATTTATATAAACGTCATGGCCGATTTGATTTTTTTCCACCAAAATGTGCGCAACTGATATTCAGGCAATTACATAAAATCTTGGGCAAAAAGAATTTCCCATTAAAACATAGCGTGTGAAAAACAAAATCCTGGGTCCACATGGACCCCTTACGCACTGAAGTTTTAAAAAAAGATCAGTGACCCGTACACAATTGTGGTTCACTTACCTCAGGATTGTCTCCATTGACATGAATTACAGGGTTACCATTCATCTTGCCTATGTCACTGCAATAAAGTGAAGAACGCCCTCGTTCTGCTGGTGTTGTGAAACCGAGTTGGTTGTTTACAATCAGATGCAATGAGCCTCCTACATTGAAGTGTGGTAGATTAGCTATTGCAAATGTTTCCTGGATTATACCCTTAAAGGAATGAGAAAGTAAAAAAAAAACATGCACAAGATGTAATGACCCCAGGTGACTGCTGAATGACCTTTATCCTCATCTGTTACCCCACACAAGACACCAGATCTCAATATAAAAAGCATACAGAGTATGAATTATCAGGACCGCACTAAAAAACTAGACAACATTTTAACTAAAAGTGTATACCATAAATATGACACAGGCACACACACACACACACACACACACACCCTCACACACACACACACACACACACACACATACATGAATCATGCTGCCATAAAGTCTTCCTGATTACAACCTACAAATGCAAAAGGTGTTTTTTTTCATTTTTCATCCACTTTTGCCACATTGTTTTTAAACAACTAAAAACTCCAAACCCTGAAATTTCAATTTCAAAAAGTTAAGTGCAAAGTCATGATTATTTAACAGTTAAGTGCATGGTCTTCCAAGACCAACTTTTTTCTTTTGCTTAAAGGTGCATTTCATTGTTCATTAGATATCCTTGAAAAAAGTTTATTTACAAAATAAACAGATTATGCGGTTTAGGCCACTGTGCTGTAATTTCTGTCCATTTATGGACAGGAAAAAATGAAATTGCACATTTCTTACAAATACAAACAAATTTACAAGTAGATTAGGTACACATTGATTACTAAGGCTAATGGTTCAGATGATATAAAAAACTAAACTTTTTAGGTAAGTCCGGGGATGAGGTTTTAGATCACAAAATGCCCCTTTAACAAACACTAGTTTATCAACACTTACCTGTGCTGTGAAAGATGCATCCCCATGGATCTGCACACAAAGAACTTTATCTCCGACACAAGTCGACTCATCGCTAGAGTAATCGCCTTCTTTCAGAGATTGCTGTCTGGCTCGTACCTTGCCCATTGAAACAGCCGTACATGCCTGCAACATCAATTTGTTAACAACTGACATCATCGAGTTACTCTATTAGTAACTCTATAATAAAAACTACATAAACTCCTCAAAAAAAGTTTGGAAATTTTTTTCAGACATGTATTTCTCATTTAATTGGAAATGTTATTACACTCAATTGCATACCACTGAAAGCTCAGGTTGTCCTCTGTACAATGACCCCAAAATGATAAGAATTTATTTCTTCATGGTTGAGTGACATTCCTTTGAATTACTGTAGGTCTGAAAGAGAAAGTGCCCAATTCAGTACCTGTACTCCAATTAGGGTTGCTTAAATTTAAGGGATTATGTTAAAGGAATGTGCCAATTTTGAGAGTTTGCTGATGGCAGGCTACTGAAGTTTTTTTTTTTAAGCATTTCATTCCAAGTTACTCATTGACGACCTAGCATGTACGGATCGCATTATTGTCTCGGAGTACTGCATATCGGCCCAGATTGATGCGGAGAAGATGAGGCAACAAGCCTTAGATATTGTCACCGAAAACGACAGCATTGCCTTCACAAGTCTGTATTCCCAGTTATCAGCGCTGCCCCCACCAAAAGCTCTCGCTCTTCCAATGCAAACCAGAGAGGGAAACTTCACAAGTCTCTCCAAACTTTACAACTCAAACCATCCAACTTCCGAAGACAAAATCGGCATTCATCTGAAAACAATTTCTTGTTCACCTGTTTAAATTCCAACTACGGTGTTGCCGACAACACCTTAACCGGGCCTGATGGTGTGAAATGTGCTGTCAGTGCTGTTTTAGCAAGTACCATGTTCTCAGATTGAACTTGTGTCAATACTGCCCAACAAACCGTGCCGGTGAATTTCTGGAAGAACAATCTCCAATTCCGAAGAGAAGAGAGTAATAAACCTGTCTTTCTGGGTGGTGTTGTAGCCCGGGGGACAACTCGTTTTCTGGGTCTCACCTTCCAATTACCAGTTTGCACAGAATTTGGCTTCCATTTTGATAAAGCAAAGGGGATTACCCCCTAAATTGGCTACAACTTGATTGGGATATGCCAGCTTCAATTCGCCCCATGGCACGAGCCTTGTACATTCTGATACTCATGCATGATGAGCTACTGAATGACCACTCTTTGACATGTGCCTTATTCAAAGACCCACGTTCAAAGCAAAACCTTAATCCTCTTAAGTGTGTAACCCTGTTTGTAACTCTAAAATTTAGGTATTTAAAATTGCAACTTTCTTTTTAGACCTACCAGTATTCAATGAGTGTCAGTCAACCAGAAGAAATCAATCTTATGAATTTATGGTGTCATTGTACAGAGGAAGAACTGAGAATTTTCATTGAATATGTCAAAGAGTGTAGATAAAATTTTTTCAATCAAATGAGAAATACATTTCTGAAAAAATTTCCAACTTTTTTTTGAGGAGTTTATTCCTGCATAAGAGACAAGGCCCTGAAATTTTTATCTTGGTTGAAAATTTTTTCTTTGTTACAATGACATGGAATTTCAAGTTATTTTAGAGTAAGTTCAGACTGCGAGTGGGATTTATTGTCTTCTAATGTAACATCTAGTTTGTTTAGGCAACTCAATGCCAGCCCCCTCTGTTACTATCCCTCACAAAATTGATATTTTGGTTTAGAATTTCTCGTATTCTCCTCATAACCTGGAAAATTTAGGCCTTCGAATTTGTTCCTTTGGATGTCTGAACAGAAAAAGTGATATGCCTCATTGCCAATGATGGAACACCACCCATAACGGTTTGTGGAGGTCATTGTGATCAACAATTTTTGCCGTCTATTTCCAAACCATTTGAACACTCACTTTTTCCCCCAAATTTTTACCCTAACACATGTTTAGGGTGAATATTAACACCACGAATTGTCCCATTTCCCAAAACTTAATTGGCTCTATACTCCTAGTCCAGTCATCTGACAATTCAAAACTTCATTCTGTTCTCTCCCATCTGGCACACAAATGTATTATTTACCCAAAATACACAAAATGAACCGAGATTTTAAAAATACTACTCGTCAATTTGTGCGAAATACAGCAAAAACACTATAATGTGGTGTCTACATGTAGCATAAGGTCTAGGGATAAAAGATGTAGGTATGGAATGAAAATTTAAAGAATTGGACTATTAAAGTACATGGATTAGAGTTATCTATTACATGAATGAATATGATCAGAGGCTTCTACTAAAGATATTAAGGTGGGTCCGCCAAAGGTAGCTCAAGAGTGGCTAGATAGGTCTAAAATCAATCTCATACATAACTCTGGTAAAACAAATGTAAGCCATAGTTTGAATTTTTGTCATACTGTATTCCAGAAGATTTGAGACCTAAGTACATGATATTTTTAAAGACTTTAGTTTTAACATTTGTGATTTCCCTCTACTACACTAACCAACCAGTTTCATTTTCTTTGCAGATTGTGAAAGCAGAGGTATGTCTTACATCATAACCTGGCTGCAGTTATTGTGTACATATAACCACAAGATATCATATTTTCACCAAAACAATGATTCTCTCTCTTAATTTTTTTTGTTAATTTTATCATGGCCATGATTGAGAATAAGATTCTACATTGGAGCGTCCACCAAAAGGGTGTGGATCTCACATGTAGTCGCCCAATGGGCTATTTCCCTTTGAAATCAACACTCCCCCAAAAGAAGACGCCTAAGACTGTCTACTGCCCTGGGAGTTGTGCAGATTCCATATGCAATAGTCCATTGAGAATAGTTAAAGTTCGCTTTACATCTTCTATACTCTCCTTCATAATTCCTTTTCTCTGCGTCAAGACTACGCCCACATTCCTGTCGTTACAACGAAAGGAAATACATCGATGCGTGGTACACGCAGTCATATCTAGCATTTATGTAGATGCCGATTTCAGAAAAGGATTGTGTCATGACTACAGTATGTATTACCCAATTTCAACATTCAAATACATTTTACTATTATACAGCCAATAAACATTTACAGGTGCACCGAGAGATTTCGCTATCAGAAGGCCCGTCCCTAAATTTTAGAAGCTCTGACCTTTACACGAATTAATGCGTATCTTCAAGTCTTCCGTCTTATGAATAAAGCTAAAATGTTTCCTTTTATATGAGATTCTGCCTTGTTTTCATATTATGTACTTTTGTAGCCAAATACCAAGATGAAATCCATTTTTGGTGTCTTCTCCTAATATGTTTCAATACTTGATACCTGCAATCTCTTGGTGTGCCTTAAACATTTTTAAGAGTTTACCTCTAAATGTGATTGATTAGGAATCATGGTGACATGCAGAGAGCCTCCATTGAGATCCAGATCAACCGAGTTGTCTACCAATATATGGAATAATTACATGGAAATGTTACTGAATGATGCTCATGCACAAACGTTTTTCGTGTGTTTCTATCACAGAATTCTAATATAAACCAAGAAGGCAAACGCCTGTGTTATTGAATATGCAAGCAACATTACCCAAAAAAATCTAAACATAGGACACCATGACCTATTTTACAATCTTGCGCTTCTTCATCACATCGTGCACATTTGCGTAAGAGGACTAAAAAAAACGTATGCCTGTGCTCTTCAACTAGCGCTTGGTGAAGGTTGATGCCGTCGATTTCTAATTATTTCTTGCGGAAAAGACGGTGCAGGTTTGAAAAAACTAAGTTGCTAAATGATTCTGATTAGGCTATTACACAAAAAAACCGTCTGGGTGACCGTTGTCAATTCGCGTCAGAAAAGGAAAACACGAAATGTCAGCCAGAACACAGTGGCAGGTGAGATGTTATTTCATTTGTTTAATCATTTAAGACAAATGTGTGCCAATGTTTATGTTAAGACGATCATTCCCAAATACAACGACATGTAAACCAAATATGTTGGTCCCGGGATGTTGGTGCTCAAAACTATGAGAATGAGTGTGTATGTTCACATAATACTTGGGACCTCAAATTTGGTTATGCCATTTACCGGCGAAAAGATCTCCAAGATGTTGACTATGGACACGATTTTCCGGGGATATACGGCAAAGGGGGATTAAATTGGCTGCATTAGAAAGTCCATTCTCGTCATTTGCTGCGTAATAACGATGGAAGTTACTGGAATTAGGATGAATGCCACATAAATACAAACACACACACCATTCCGTCGAGAAATAGGGAAATTGCAATGCCGGCGTCATCAACTGTGATTTTGTCTGATGTTCCCATGAGTTCTGATTTTTGTTCTTTTTTTACAATCGGTCAAATATGGCTGAAAAGTATGGGGCAGACCTACTCCAGCATTATTTGGGGAACAGCGGCAACTAAAGCGCCGATTGGCCAATGGGGAGAGCCTGATATTCGGTGAATTTTAGATGGTGAAAATGAAGTGGCTGCAAAAACATCACAAACAGAAGTTAGTGAGAACAAACCCACATACATCACAGTTGCCCGGCCATGACCTTACGTGCAAAGACATCATGGTCCGGTGACAGTCGTAGTATTTTCCAGAAAACACAGTCAAAAGACACTTCGCACTATCGCCTTGTCACTGGCGCACCGCTAATTTCTGGTTATTTTACTGGTTAAACTCTTTTCCTACTCAATAGAAACACCTGAATTAAACTCTCTTATCTTTCATGGTTAACTACAAGAAAGTGGATAACTATCACACTAACTAAAAAAAAAGTGGGTGTTGTGTGGTGGAATTAGTAAGCCGGCTTGCCTGTGAGCAAAAGGTCCCCAGTTCAAATCTAGTAGGCCACTTGCTAGGATTTCATTTAGGAACCAATCTCTGAATATCAAGTGTATAACAGCTTGATTAAACTGAAATACAATCTCTACATGGTACACTCTTACATGGGCAAATGAACCACGGAAGCTTAATTTACATTACATTGTTGGGTTGTGTTAGTTTAGCAGAAGTCCAACTTTCTTGTTTTTTGGATCAATAAGTGCGTTTCACCTGACCGGTGAATCGATCGACTTTTGCGATCGATCGCTATCTGTAAACTTCAACCAGCCACAAAATTCTTTATAATACTTCGCAAACCCTGACACACATATCCTGTTTGCTTCCTCAATAACAGCACCATTTGGCCCATTTTGCACTTACGTAAGGAGTCTTCCGCCATGTTGAATTTCCTTCTCAGTCCCGTTCAATTTCATGAACGTAAAACTCACAATTTCTTGCGGAAACAAACCAGGTGACAAGTTCTATCATTTAAAGATGGCCCTGTACCTCAGCATTTAAAGTCAACTACAACCACTGCCGTAATTGCCTCAAAAAGACGTATTTCGTGAGAGTATCAGCTCATTAAATCCTTCTTTGGAAACTTTTTAACATCTTAACTAAGGCGCTATTGCACATTCGCGTCTAGTATTCAGAAAACTGCTGTGCACGTCTTAAAAAAAAAACGTCGATCGATCGCCGCTCGTGGAAAAGCCTATATCTTCCTTCATGAAGTAACCCGACCTGGCCCTAGCTCTGGTTCCCACAACATTGCCGATACTACACACAAAAAAAACCGCCGTTTGGTGTACAGTCCGATGTAAATGTTAATATGTTCAGGAATTGTTTTAATTCATTGAATTTGAATTGAAAAAATGGAAGAAAGAACTTACATAAATGAGAGAGAACATCTCCTGTTACATGCTGCACCTGGGGTTGGGAATTCAGGTGACCTGCATCGTCTTGAACATAGTGTGGGCGTGACGTCAATGGACCAACTAGCAGATTCAGACGACACGAATTTTTGGGGGGCATACCTATATGTACCCTCTTTAAATATCTGTAAAAAAAAATGGAATTTTTTTCTTCATTTCTCCCTTTCTGACTCTTAACAAACTTCCTATACTTTGTGTGTGTTGTGTGCGCATATTTAAGTGGTGTGCAATAGCGTAAAGGTAAGCTACTCCCCACTGGATAAACTTTTTTAAATTCTACTATTTAACCACTAGTGGGTAGACTGTTCCCATTTTGAAGACTAGTGAAAATGCAATCACACAAAAACGCATGTGACAGCCCAATTTAAAGTCTGCACTCAGAGAATTTCGAATATTATTTTTGTGTCACTAATAAAAATAGTCACCTAAACTACAGATGGTAACCTAAAAGCACAATTCCGAAATTTGAGATGATGGATTTTTCGTTTGATGCAGTAACATTTATGTGTAGTATTCACGTCCCCATAGTATTTAAACGGTGTATAACAAAAATTCCATCCGAATTTCAATAACCAGTTGTGATTTTATATATGAAGGAATTCGATTTAAGCTTAGCAATTTCACACAGTGATAGTTAGATATGGACAAGCATTATGTACATCAAAAAACACGATTTTTTTTTTTTTTTTTTTTGGGAAATTGAGGCGCCCTGCCTCAGGAAATCTCGGAGTCAGCCTTTAATGTCACGCTTTACCCCAATTCAAAAAGGTAACACTTAGGACAATACCGCTTCTATTGCCCGGGGGATAGTAAACATGTATTCATCCTGAAGGGGTTCTATATCAAAGGATGGGTTAAACTATTCAGTTCAGTGGACTCATTTTTAGCTAATTTTGAAACATCAAACTATACATGAGGTATAGCACTCTCAGTAAAACCCTGGTGAGTTAAAGTAGAAAGTATTTTGAGATATCTTGATAGACATGGATGATGAACTAGGGATGCAAAAGATTCAACAGGTTGGATTAAACACTTGTAATATACATTTCATCTGTCCCATTTGAGAAGGCAGGAAGGTGTCCATGTGAAGAGGAGCAGAAGGGGCAGGGGAAGATGAAGCAGAAGGGCAGGGGAAGAAGGAAAAGGAAGGCTCTTTAGAACTTTGAAACTTGGGTTTCCTGAAGTTTGCGCCTGGGATTGTATTCCAAGAGAAAAGTGACTGGTGAATAAACATATTTGAATACCTTCAACAGCCTGCTGGAATACTTGCTGAAAGAACGCCATCATGCTCTCCGCTCCTTCCCTCCGTATCTCTTTACTTAGTGAATTTTGTTGCCAGAAATTGTCAAAAGCCTGATGAACAAATGTCAAAAAATGCAATGGAATTCTATCAAGAATTTATGATCAAGTAGCAAATACACATAATCTTTGGAGGCTCCAGTTTCTCCGGGTATATTACAGCAGAGTAATCCAACAAATGTTCCTTACAATTACGTAAACTGCCCCTACTCTGTCAGATAAAAAGTTACAAATGCGATAAAGTCCCAAATAGTTGTCTATTAACATGCCTAAAAAGTCGATTGTAAACTTTAGTTACTATAAAGAAATGGCTCTCCAAGTGACCCATAAATGTAAATTTGACTACACGCCTATCCCCCCATAAGCTTTGGTTTCAATACATACGTATACCAAGTATGAATCTGATCCACCACTGAACAAAAACATGCTTTACATCAGGTAACATAAGCACAACAAATTGACTCAAAATTACCCCTGAATGACTTTTGAACCTCAACATCTGTACCCTCACCTAATAATAATAAAATAAATGCCAGTATTTTTATAGCGCTTTAATAAATAAGTCTCAAACGCTTTACATTTATTCCGCTGTGTCACTAGGATAAATCACATTTTTCACAATATTGAAAATTCAGCAGCCAAATTATAACGGCGCACAGTTTGACTACCCCTAACAGCTCCCCATTTAACACCTGGGTGAAGTGAGACAAGCGAGATCCAGTGTGCCTTGCCCAGGACACAACACGTTTGGCCACGCGGGCTCGAACTCACAAACTAATAATCATGAGCCTGCGATTTTCCACTAGACCACCGTGCTCTCAGCATTTAGAACCACAACTCCTTGGTTTCAATTACCTTCATGCCAACTTGCCAGAGTGTGTTTTGAGTCAATCCCACAAGATTGTGTTTTGAGTCAATCCCCACACATGCACCAGTTTGGTGAAATTTTCACCTCAGAGGTCATGTGATCTCACAAAAATCATATTCTTACACATGAAAATTCTAACTGGTACACTCCTTTTAGCCCACAAGTGATCAGAACTTACATATTTTTTAGCATGGTCATGAAATATATTGTGGTTCTTAAAATGCTTGAACACTATCCCTAAATACTGACATGTGTTTTGTTTTAGTACAGTACAGTATAGGCATGCATGCAGTATGGATTTGATTCAAAATACCCTCTGCCACAAGTCGCCAAGTAATGACCTATCCATTGCTGTACTAGAAGCAAATGAACATTGTCAAGGCCAAAGTGTTTTATTTTGTAACTACTTCATCCGTGGCAACCCACATTTACAAACCCAGGAACAAGTGCAGTGACAAACACCCCTTTTTTGCAATAATGTGTTGTGAATACCGTTAATCACATAAGAAATCAATCCGTTTTTTTAGACCTTATTTGTTATGCCTCGTTATTTAAATTCACCCAACCTAAGCGTGCATGACAACTCTTTAACATACGCACCATGCCACTGTAGAATTCCATTCTTTTTGTTGACTTCAAAGTAAAGAATACCTCCAGAGATGCAGGCCAATGGAAGTTGAGTCTTGAGTTGCCTGTTGCCCGCACGTCGATTTATACGCCGCATCCGAATTTTCATTATTTCACTTCAATTCTTATTTAATATTAACTTCAAATATTCACGCACGATGTCAGAACCGTCGCCATTGCTTTGCACAGCGTATTTCATGAAAGTGTCATGCTTATTCCTGTATTCTTATTCCCGGGTCCAAATGCTACTTAGCCTAAGTAACGGAACTTCACGCGCAATGTCTATCGGCAATACTGCAGTATCGCAACGGAGGCGTAGCGTTGTAGATTTTGCATATCGTTATGTTGGGCGATTGCAAGATGGCGTGACATGTGTGTATTGTGTGAGACCACAGCATATGGCTAAATGCTTGGGTGAGACTCTTCTCCTGCAATCGATTTATCTTAGACGATGGCGTTTTTTTTCAGTGCGTATTCCCGGGGCGTATTCTTGTAACTATATTTCTTTCTGATGTGTTGAAAGTAACGGTTAATTTACCCCTTCGATGTATAGCGTGATGAAATTTATTGAAAGAATATTTGACATGATCACCATCAGTTTGCCGTGCGGTTCAAAATTCACCACCCTTGGCTCTTCCATGTGCAGTGTGTGTGTATTTGTACATTCACCAGAATGGAATAATATGGCTCGGGTCTGTAGCGGGTCATGTGCTGCATGGAAATAAACCAGAAA
>JAMKCH010044409.1:0-12434 GCA_023653785.1 Ophioderma brevispina
TCACAATGCTTTTTTTTTTACTTTAAAAAAATGTTATTATTTAATTAAAAGTTTTAGCAGAATATATCCAGAGTAAAATTAATAAACAGATTTCTCGTTTGTAGCTTGTATCGGAGCGCCTCCCAAGTGAGCACACTCATGAATACAGGTAGTTGTCGCCAGCCCAAGGGAAGATTTAAACCCGAAGCCGCAGCTGAAAAATCGGGGATCCGTCAGTCTAGCGATAGATACGTAGCGCAATGTGAGTGCAGGGAAAGAAAATGTCCCGCTCATGATAATCTAATGTACGAGCTGTAATGTCGCGACAACTTTTATTTAGAACTAGGAACGTAAAATATGAATAATAAAAGAGAATGGACAATAAAACAACCTAATAAAAATAAAACAATAACAGGGAACTATTTTTAGTACAAAGGACCCACACTTTCATAAAATGGTCGGACCAAATTTAGAGGGCAATGGGAAATACCCCAACTCTGATAAACACTTGTTTCCCATCTCCACATGCCCGGTCCACATGTTCTGGAAAGGTGCGATTTTGTTTAGGGTGACTATCAAATAATACCTAGCCTATGATCACGGCCCCCAGGCGTTCTCTTTGGATTCACATTGTAAATGGTAATTATTTGCCCAGCAATCGTTAATTATAGGTTTTATTATGGTAGATAAACCAAATGTGAAAATTTAATCAGTATATTGTTCCCGCTCCTACAAGAATGGTAAACCATAAATTTGCATGGAAATGCCGGGGTCAGGTGCAAGCCTCGCGCACCTGACCGTGTCTTGTTCTTGTCAGGGTCGCTTAGGGACCTAGGGCAAGCCAATACAGTTGAGCGAGATGAAGGTCAGTGTGTACGTTACAAAAAACATTACATTTAAATTAGCGTGTCACATCCTTAAAAATTAATTTGGAAATCTCAATGTACAACATTATGGAAGTTGGATTTCATGAATGAGATGAGTGAAGGAAGGAACTTATTTGCATTGTTTTTAGAAAGTCACGTAGCATGTTTCATCATGGTTGTACTACGTATGATAATAATAAAGTCATAATGAATGGCGAATGTGATTGACCAAAGATACTTTACGTTATACCGTTCGGATGCATGATGCAGATTTTGTTGAATTCGCCATCGGAGATAGATAGTATGTGACAGCAGCAGGTCTCAAAAGATACCAATTTTCTTAAGGGTTACAGTCAAAAACAATTCGTTTAAAAAATAACAATGAAAACTGTATAAAACAGGGACAGATGGCAATTTTTAGAATGGTTGGCAACTTTGGGCTTTTGATGCCAAAACAGTGTCCAAAATTATTTTGAGGCCACGTTGGTGGCACATCGCAAACCCAATTATTAATGATTTATTGATCACCAGAAAATCTAAAAAATCCTTATTTCTCGAGGTATCAGCTACCTATTGCCGTGGCTGCCTAAAAAATTTTTTGATCGATCTCTCCCTCTTCCGTTTAACACCCGAACCATTTGGCCTATAATGTTGGATAAATTCCCAGCTAAATGGCACAAAATGCTGTCGGATGACGGTCGATCCATAGCAATTGCGAGAAGTAGCTAGCGAGTAGCCATTCTTGATTTCTTCAAATATAATTGATCGCAAGCATGCAATTGCCTCTCTTGGAGCTAAGTGGGGATGTATTTACAATGTTGCAGGTGTTCAATATAACCTTGAAAATTTAAATATTAGCCTGAGAAATACGCCGAAAGATACTAGTACAATTTACAAAAATCGGGACACAAAGTGGGGAGTCAGAGCAGTGAACTCTCCGAAATGGAAGGGGCGGGTTAATGTTAGAACATTGATTTGCAAGTCGACAAAGTTCGGGGAATATAAAGTGAGGGGCGCTAAATAGGTCGAAAACGGTAATAAATTTGTCTACCAAGTTCGGCCTAGAAATCGTATAATATAGTAAATTCGTCTGTAAAATTTATTCAATTGTCTAATAGGTATAAAGAAACTCGGTATCTTTGAGCTTGTTTTTATTCCAATAGTCTCATCTACGTCTCATGGTTTATTTCCTGGTGTGAACGGGCACGTTGGAGTGTGTTAGGATCAGTCGCACGGGTACCATTTTCGTTCCCACATGCTCGCCCAGACCGTTTTATAGTGTTTATTTTACGAGTGCAAATGCTCCATTTTCACATTAATAATCCTTATCGTCCCAAGGTTTCATCGCTTTTTGCTTGATTAGAAATGTATCCAAACACAGACTCCCAATACAATACAACGATCTGAATGTCCGACTAGAAAACAACACAAGAAGGTGACTTCGTTTTGTGGCTCAGGGTGATCCACAAACATTTTACCACACACACAGTTTTACGGAGCGGAGCCCACAGATCGGTAAATCACGTTAATTTTACGATGTTTGATCGACGATTACGCCAAAACCCTGGGATTTCCCCCTGGTTGCCCATTTGGAGCCGACGACCGAGTAACCTGAGTTGGGGAACCACTACTGGGGGCCCGGAATGGTCCACGATAACTTTGCACCTGTTATGTTTTTTAGGGATTGTTGATGTCATAACAAGAAATGGCAGTCAGGTCATACATGCTCATAATGATATTTCCTAATAATAATCCTCCTCCGTTTTCCATATAACAAAAGTATTAAAACTACAGTAGATTCATTGAGGTACTTTTTAAAGTCTGACTCAAGATTTCGAAATATTTATTTTTTTTGTGTAATAATAAAAATAGTTCAACTAAACTGAAGATAGTAACCTAAAATGCACAATTTCCGAATTCTGTAGATGATCTATTTTTTCGGTTTGATGCGTAAACCTTATGTGTAAGTATTACGTTCCCTAAGATACTGTGTATAACAAAAATTCCGGATCGAATTTTATAACAAAGTTGGGATTTCTCTATGACTGAATTCCGAGCTTAGCCTTAGCAATTTCACAGCACAGTGATTAGTATATGGACAAGCATTATGTAAGTGCAAAAAACACGATTTTTTTTTTGAAATGAGAGCGCCCCTCCTCAGAAATCTCTGAGGTCGGGGCCTTTAGTTTTAATCACCACGTTCAGTTTTTAAGTTTTACTCTAACCACTAGAAGAGAAGGGAGATAGCCCACGAGTATCTGTTCTGGATGGGCCAAGGATCATACAATCACGAAACTAAGTGGGTAAGATTAGCTTAGGGCCCGTGCTAGATCACTTCGATTGGTTAGTGGATCAAAGGTCAATCGGGGACATTCAATGTCAAAGAATTTTTTCAATGGTACATTGTTTTCAGAGACCGAACGGGGCGCTACGTCCATAAACTGGTAAGGGGTGGGTGCCCCTTTGACCGTCCGAAGACCAAATTTGTATTTTGGTCTATGGATCAAGGTCATCAGGAATCATCAAGGTCAAAGGAGTCAAATTGGGTAAACATTGTGTATGGCTGAAACTTGGAGGGTGGGTTTGATGTTCGATGTCGAAAATTTTCAAGGTCACAACCAAGGTCCTAGGGTTCATTCAGGGTCAAATGGGGTTAAACGTTGGTGTCTCGGAGACCGATAGTCACACGTTCCTGAAACTTGTCTTCGGAACGGATCAAGGGCAACCCACCCACCGATTTATTGGTTGTGGATCAAAGGTCATCAAGGTAAATGAGGTCAAACGGGGTAAACATGGTGTATGGACATGAAAATTTGGAGGGTGGGGTGCATTGTTGATGGCGAAAATGTTAAAGGTCATGACCAATATTATCTATATATTAATACCGTGGTCGGTCTGTGTCTGACTGCGTCTTTTTTCTCAGAGACCGCGGTCCATGTCCTGAAACTTGGTGGGTGGCGAACTGGGTGCCCCTTGACCGAACTAAGACCGAGTGTGTATTGGTAGGTGGATTGGATCAAAGGTCATTTGAGGTCAAACACGTCAAAGGACCGCCTCTATTTTCTCAGAGCTGAGGTTTAACTTGGTGGTGGTGCCGGTGCCCCTTTGACCATCCGATCTGAGGTTGTATTGGTTATGGATCAACTTGGAAGAAACTTGGAGGGGGTTGGTGTCGGTTTTTTTTTGATGCCCAAATTTGAAGGTCAGGACAAGGTCATTTAGGGGCATTCGGTCAAATGAGGTTAACGTTCGTTTCTCCTCGAGACAAGGTTTGCACTTCCTGAAACTTAGTGGGTTTAGTGCCCCTTACCGTCCGAGTTGGTTTTGGTTAGTGGATCAAGGCATCATGGGCAGTCAAGGTCCAATAAGGTCAATGGGTAATCATTGTGTATTGACATGAAACTTTGGAGATGGGGTCGGTTATTTGATGCCGTAAATTTTTGAAGGTCAGGAACAAGGTCATTAGGGGTCATTCAAGGTCAAATGAGTTAATAAAAAACGTTTGTTTCTTCCTCGGAGATCGAGGTCGCACGTTTCCTGACTTGGTGGTTTGGTGCTCCTTGACCGCCGAAACCGAGGTTGGTTATTAGTTATTGATCAAAGTTACATCGGGTCAAATGGAAAATGAGGTGCTCTAATGGACCACTAAACTGGTGTATGGACTTGAAAACTGGATGTGGGGTCGATTTTTGACGCCAAAAACTTAAAGGCACAACAAGGTCATCAGGGTCATTCAATGTTAAATAAAACACATAAAAAAAATAAAAAAAATTGGTGTATCCAGACGAAACTTGTGGTCAGGGTCGATTGTTGATGCCAAAAATTGGTAAAGGTCACGACAAAGGTCATCAGTGGGTCCTTCAAGGTCAAATGGGGTAAACATTGATGTATGACTTGAAACTTGGAATGTGGGTCATTGTTGCATTGCCAAAATTTGTAAGGTCCCAAGAAGTCATCAGATCAGGGAGTCTTCAAGGTCCCATGGGGTAACATTGGTGTATGGACTTGAAACAGACAAACCTTGGTGAGCGGGGTTAATTGTTGATGGCCGAAACTGTGTAAAGAGGTCACAAAAAAGGTCATCAGAAATTATTCAGGTCAAAGGGAGTGTCAAACTGGTAATCTTTTGTTTGGACAATGAACTGGTAGGTGGGGCGATTGTTGATGCCGAAAATTTAAAATGCACAACACAGTCCATTAGTGTTTCATTCAGGTCGAAGGAACCACAACACTCAAGGTAACTCCAAACTTAATACAACTATAGCATTCCCTAAACATCCCAATTGATGGGTTACTGCATATTGATGCACGTCGTTTAGCTTAACCTATCAAACTAAAACAATGAAAAAGAGTATAATATTAAGAACAGTACATTATATGATATCTCAAAATAAAATTGACCATTGAAAACAAATTTTAATTGTGAACTAAAATAAAGTCCTTCCAAACACAGATGTTTGAAATTATATTTCGTGTATTATTTTTTTTTTAGTCAACTAACTCTATCAGCCATCCATTTAGAGGATGCGACATTCCTTTTGCATGTAGTAAACCTATAGACAAACCAATCTAAAACAGTGACCCATCCATCTCCTTGATCATCATTTCTTCATCCTTAATGCCACATTCCATAATTTTTATCTGTTGTCTCTAACCTCTATTATAAGTCTTCTCCTTTAATTTCATCTTCTTTCTTCTTTTCTGCACCCGTGTTTCTTGTTTGAACTATATACTCTATTTTATTTGGTTCGAACAGTTCTTATAATGTATGGTCTTGATATTTGATAGTAGTTTTAAGAAACCTATTCGAGGTCAGCTGGGGCGCTTGCACGCTCTGCGTTATTCAGTGTCCTCGTCCTTCATCTGCATTTAATGCTATTTACTTGAATGAACTGCTACCGCCACCTATTATATTTACTTAAGCAATAAATTATACTGTATATATATAATACGCATTATTATTAATATCTATATAGTACTGTACACACACATGTAATGCGTGATGTTGGATAAAATAATATGAATATGAAACTGCTTACAATTCCGTAGCTTAAAATTTGCCCTTTCATGTTAAGTTACCGTACCTACAACACATCAGTTTACTTTAGACCGTACAGTGTGGGTGGACCTCTCACTTATTCTTTTGAAATAAAATTAAACGGGAGTCGGTGAATTCCCAAAAAGCGGGTATGTTCACATTTTGGGGTCAATATATCCACATGTGGAAATTCACGGGGATCGGTGAATAATCCAAATTTGTGGAGATAGCAACATTTTTCGGGATGGATATCCGCATTGTAAATGCACGGAAGAACGGTGATTATACGCACCATGCGGAATACATAGTTTTCGGTGAATATCCAATGTGGAAGTTTCACGGGATCGTGAAAAAACCATGCAGATAAAACTGACATTCACATTGTAGGCTTGGGGGGGTCGAGATATGAGAATATTTACAGGAAGTCGAAGACTAGGGTGAGTGGGTCACGGGTTATATTTTGCGCACAGCCAATGTACATTTTGCTTATTCTGAAAGAGCCAATAGTAGCTAATAGACTGAGTTGGAAAAATATTTGAATGACAGGGAATCGTGAACGTGAGCAACAGTGTTGAGGTTTGATTGACATTGTCATGGTCGACATTGTATGAAAGATCAGCGATATCTGTTGTCCTGGCATGACGAGTCCGTAATCTTTTGTGTTAGGGGAATAGTTGGGTTCTTGTGATCAATAATGTTAATTAAGGAGAGATGCTAGTGTTGGTTTTAATAAAGACCTATATTGAGCCTGCATTTCAATTGAGTTTAACACATGAGTTCGATTTGATGGGCTGTTATCACAATGTTTCCCATTACGATAAATTTTAACAGGTGCTGGCTTGTTTGGCCAACATGAACTACTTGTTAGAAAAAAATCCAATATGGCGGAGATACACCTTTTTCGGTGAATAACCCACATGTGGAAATGAACGGGGATCGGTGATATACCAACGTGCGGAGATACACAATTTGCGGTGAAATCCACATGTGGAAATTCGCGGAATCTGAATATACCAAAGTGCGGAGATACCATGTTTCGGTGAATTCCAATGTGGCAAATTCACGGAGATCGTGAATGTACCACGTGCGGAGATACACAATTTGCGGTGAAATCCACATGTGGAAATTCACGGAGATCTGTTAATATAACACGTGCGGAGATTCCACCTTTTCGGTGAATATCCACTGTGGGAAATTCAACGGAGTCTGGAAAGAACAACGTGCGGAGGTACACATTTTCGGTGAATATCCCCATGTGGAAATACACCATTTTTTGGTGAATCCCACGTGAAATACAAGCGACCGGGTGTGCAATTTACACATGCGGAGATACACAGTTTCTGTGAATATTCCACATGTGGAAATACAATCGGACCGGTGTATTTCCACATGTGGATATTCAAGAGGATTTGTGAATTCCCACATCGGCAAATACACCAAATGTGCTCATTTAATACCTGCGCTCTGTTTACATTACATCGATCTCTTAGGATGATTAGGGATCATAAAGCTAACGGCCAGATTTTCTTTACAATTTTCAGATATATGTTATTTTCATCGGTTAAAATGAAAAATCTGAAATAAAAAGGGGGGTCACCGACTTGTTTTTGAGGTATGAACGTTTCAAAATCACATTTTTCGAAAATTTGTACATGGCTCATGGAAAACTGAGAATGAATACAAACCATTTTTCCTCATAAAAAATCAACTTCTGACGGCCATATTTTTATTTTTAAATATGTTAAAATCATATGCATATCTTTAAGAAGGCGCATCAATAAAAAGAGGTGTCAACCAGACTTAGTTTTCTAGACATCTGCCAAAATCACTCCAAAAAATACACTCTTTTCATTTAGAGTGCGTCTTGGTTAACTTGTGGGCGCAGCACTCTTTCGCGTAACCTACGCCACCAAACTCGCCAGGACACACACAACAGCATGCATAACTCACCAAACAGTGATTATGATAGCATTTACGGTATCGCAATTTTAATAATCTACACAGTGATTATATCTTATGTAGAAGTGGCCTAAACGGGTCAGAATATAAACAAATTACCCTTCCCAAAAAATTTTTAGAAAGAAGTTGGAAATATGGTCACTTCATGCACGAAACTCACAATGTTACTATAACAATAAGCAACCAACAAAGTTTGTGCATCTGCATGAAGGCTAAACTGCTGAACAGAAGGGCAAATACAGACTTTGTCATCCGTCCCGAATTTACCTTGCACTCGTGAAGATTTCGTGGTTTGTTTTATTTTTGGGGGTCCCATCGATCAGAGACGGTCTCTGCTCTCGATATTCTGAAGGTTCAATGTTCCGAAGTTTCCCGTTTTTCGAACATGCGTTTTTAGCATTCGCTTTTTTTTAAACCTTTAAAGGTTTTGCTATTCCGAAATAGGGTTCCGCCTATTACCTTATTAAAAATGGCTTGCACTATTCCCATAATTGAACGGTGTCTCTATTACTGACATTGTAAATATGGATCCTGCTTTTCCCGAATATGTAAGAAGCTTCGTTTTTTTCCAAGCTAAGGTTCGCATTTTGAAACCAGATACCGCGGTGTTTATATTCCGAATTTCAAACGCTGTGGTTTCGCTATTCCAAACTTGTTAATGAAACAATTGATGAAAGGCAGACAATTAATGATAGGATCAAGTTTTAGTTTCAGGGGTTAGGTAAATTTTAGGGTTATAGGGTTAAGGTTCCAATAATTTGATTGGTGTAATCACCACCAAAAACAGAGAATACTTAGTCCTGATTTGAATCTTTTTTTATAAATCCTCAGGTGGGGTTTTCTAAATGTGGGAAAAAATAGTGCAGTCCCCCGTGGCATCTCGCGGCACCGTCAAACGTAATCTATATAGGCAGCGTCGTACAGCGGGGGGCAGGTGCCCCTGACGACTTCGTCCGCCGGAAAAAAATTGCAAAAAATCATGTTAAATCAGCCGTTTTTTATAGCCCTCTGACGGGAACATTTGCCTTTTGAAAACACCCCCTCCCCCCCCCCCCCCCCCCCCCCCCCCGAGGGAAAATTTCCCCACGACTTGGAAATTTTCCCCTCAGAGAGCGGCAGGCCCGTTACGCCACTTATATAGACCTTAATTCATCATGTTCATTGCGGAGTTCTCTCGTATTCTAAAGGTTCAATATTCCGAAGGTTTCGCTATTCATCACCCCGCAAGACTTGTAGGCGAAGATATTTTTTAATAGTGCTGAATGAGCTCTTGAACCCATCAAATTCCGACGACCCTCATTAAAATGTGCTTGACAAAATACATTTCCTTCCTCCAAATGTTGGGGGTTCTTATGCTTGTGGGTAAAAGATGGCCTTGTAATTAGTTTTATTAAAAAGCGAATTTTTGTGAAATTACTCGAAAAGAAACGACTGAAAAAAAGCCCCGAAATACTCCCAAAATCTAACCGAGAATTCAAAACTTCACAAAGAACTTTCACGAAACCACGCGCTAGCGTTATACGCATCTCAAGAAAAATTCTACGCACATATGCTGTGCCGTAAGTATTCACGCTAACGATTCGCAGCTGCAAAGGTTTGCGCGCTGGAAGGGACCCTCTATCACCCTTAAAGAGAAAGCCGGCACGCAACCATGGCAACGGTTCTCTCTGGGGGGTCTGGGGTTTTTCCCCAGATTTATTTGATCATAGAAACTGGTTGCATTGGTCCTGAATAATTCTTTATTTTAGGAATAAAGATAATATTTAGAATTTTGTTATTAATGGAACCAATGTGCATTGTTTAGGATGATTTTTTTGGACTTGGTTTATGTAAAATTTTCATTTTATTTTTTTCTAATCTATTTTTTTTTTTTTTTTTTTTTTTTTTTTTTTTTTTTTTTTTAAAAAATTATAATCATTTAAAATGCGAGTATGGTCGATTTAAAAAGTGATTATTATTTCATTTTTGGTGAGTCTTAATTTATGTAATTAAATTGTAGTCAGTTTTATATATTAATTTAGTCATTGGTTTAGCTAGTTTGCTTATTTTTTGTTTTGTCATTACCCCCCCCCCCCCCCCACCACCCACGACCCCCACCCTCAACCACTCTGGCTCTGCACATGGGGTCTCAAATTTTAAAATTATTACATTTTCTTCCACATCGTAGAGCACCAAGAGGCGTGTAGGTTATGTCATAAAGTGCAGAGAACAAAAAAACAATTCCCTATCTGTACAACCTAATAGGACCCCTGCAAACTTTACATCTTTTTTATAGCTAAAGGAAGCATTTTTTTTAAATGCCTAAAAATATGAAACATGTGAATGTAAGTTTGAGATTATTAGCATTTTATGTTTAAAGGTGCTTGTTACGATTGTGTTTGGACCCCGGGGTTGGACTTTACCTGGAGTAGTGTCCATTTTCCATGATTGTCATGGTGTTGTATGTCTATCTCTTTACAAGTATAGATTCCTTAACAACACCAGGTCCAACTTCTGACTATGTTTAACTCTTTGTGCATACAGTTCCTTGTTTTTTGCTTTACACACAATTATATTTCCACACTGTTGTGCGCATTAATCACATGTGCCACTAAAGATTCTCTTTATTATACTTTATTAGATATCAGCTTTTCTTATATCTTTTTCCACATATGATTTTATTTCACAGTGCTGTGATTTTTTTCACAAGGGTGAATGTTTTTTTTTCACAAAGTGCTATTATATTTTTTTCTAACAGTCATTCACATTTAGTCTTGATTTTTCAATTTGTGCGTACATCCTAGAATAGTCGTCAACACTTGCAATGGCAAAATTTTGGCGACTGTTCTAGCAAGTCCAACAAGTTGAAATCCGGCTATAACAATTAAATTATTTTAACTTGTTTTTAACACAAGTCTAAACAGTTATAGGGGTTCTACATTGGTAAAATGTGACACTTGTCACGCCATTGTATCTTGTGACACTTGTGAAGTTGTGAACACATCTGTTCCTTATCTTGTGACCACTGTTTTGACACTTGGTTTCCTTATCCAGTGACCGGCATTCATAAATCTTTGTGACACTGCGACAGCCAAAGTTATTTTGCCAACCCATGTAGACCCCTAATTTATAGATGGCATATTCTTTTTGCAATATGAATCACGATATGCACATCGGTGTATAGAATATTAAGCTAATAATCTGTTAGAGAATATTAAAGCTATACATCCTGATTATGAAGTTCATATTTTGCACTGAACATGGAGCTTTTTACTAGCCTTCTTAACATTAATGCCTAAGGTGGGGGGGTGGTGGTTTCCATAGTACCCAAGATTTGGTTTTTTTCGGTGATTTCTCAGTCGTGAAAAATCAGTTTCGAACTCTAAATCTTTTTGTAATTGGTGTAACTTATCGATGCGCTTCTTCCATAAAAAAAATTAACCGAAAATTTCTAGCCCATTAATGATATAATTAGCTTGGGTCCCTAGCAGGTGAGGGCGGCCAAGAATCCCAATTTTAGACTTTGCCCTTGGTTTAAAAACACGTAAAAGTGAATCTTGACGAAAAAATTTTGATTTTTTAAGTTGTTAATGAATATTTTCTTATTCCACAACCCGTTTGGATGAAGAATCACTCACAGCTGGAGGGTTATTTCTGCTAGATTTGTTTTGTTAGATAACGAACGAGGATGAGTCGTAATTGGGTCATGGGAACACTACCCCCCCCATACAACCCACCATCAAAGCGAAAGCACCCAAATTGGTTTTGGTTTTGCACTCGTATTGTTGTAATGTTCTTTGGACATTTTTTGGTGAGTTGGTATAATGAATGCGGCTTGGCCGCCACCCAAGCCTGGGTCCCTAGGAACCCCCTTAGGCACCCAACGAAGTGTGATTTAAAATTAAAAATTAGCACCCCTGTTGCCAGAAATATTGTTCTGCTTATGTAGGTTCATATGCATGAACAAAATTAATTACCTAAGCAGAAACATAATTAACCCTTTATGGCTTGAAAAGAAGCGATTCCATCATCGAGGACTGCGCATCCATTGCTGTACAAACCTATGCAAATAACGACTACTGCACCCCCAAAAAATATCAAGAAGGTACAAAATGATAATGTTGTGTTAAATATATGTAAATTGTCGCTTCTAGAGCCGATATAAACATCAAAATGATTTGCAATGTGTATGCTTTGGAAGCAGGGTCGCGAAAACTTCATGTTACTTTTTGACGTTTGCGCATTTCGACAACAATGATTTGCCCCCTATTTCCAGACGATAAACCGAACTCATTTATAATATGCAACCTTTGGCCTTGTCTTATGCACCCTCACAATGGTATGAGTTTCATCATCTCTTTCCCCGAGCGTGAAAATTCCTCGGAAAGTGTATCCGTAGGGGGGGGGTTCATGGGGTTTCCAAACTCCCCCCCCCCCCTATGCACCAACATGAGTGAAAACACCTTAGTCACTAGTGTTAAAATGAACTTGTTTCCTCCTTCTCTACGTTGAACTGCAATGCACATTGTAAATGTGCCAAACCAAGCAAATCTGATTGCACTTCAAAGCTGGGGCAGGCCAACTTAGGAACTTTGCTAGTCTTTGAGTCTTCT
>JAMKCH010044410.1:0-22948 GCA_023653785.1 Ophioderma brevispina
GTCTAAAAGAGGTCTCTCAAACGTCATGAACACACCTCCAGAATTTCAAAAATCTCCCCAAGCTGTATCACAAAATTATGAAGTCAACATTCAGTAATGAGAGTAATGGCGACCGCCGCTCTTCCTTTGTATTGTATTGAACGAATGAGTGTACGTGCTTAGAGCATTTTTTTCAGGTTAAAGCTTAGAAAAATAAGAATACCTCAGAAACATAAGATAATCAGACAACTATTGACCAGGCAGCTAATTCCATACCCCCACTGACCAAAAAGATCTGCTATTGGAGAAAGGTTAAGTACTGATGCATTAACTATTAGCAAGCATTCATGTCATAGTTAAAAATCGTTAAAGCATGTAGTGTAGGGTTATTGAACGGAGCCGTAGAGATTCACTAACAATGCATAAATGCCGTTTTTAGTAGCGAAGGGCAAGAAGCAGTGAGCGTGGTTTGGAATTACACCCTATGATTAAGGTGGTGTTATTAACGAATTGCAAGGGTTGCGCAAAATGTTTATTATATAGCATCATTTAGGAGTGGAATAATTATAGTATTATTATTTTAGTTGTATGCTGATTTAGAAACATTTTAGACACAGCAGTTCATGACAAGCCTCTGGCGGCCTAATTTTCATTTAAATCACTGAGGTCCTTGTTTATTTATAAACAAATTGGTTAAAATATTATGGAAATAATTGTAATAGATTGAATATTGTTTATCTACAGTAGATAAAAATAAAATAATAAAGCTAGTATTTCACTATGATTCGAAACCAAATGAAAAAACAAGACTTGCTTGAATTTATCATTATTTTGTAACAAGTAGCATTGGTAAGCATCAAATATAACGTATGAATACTGCATATTGCTATAGGAACACAATGGTACCATGCATTACACCTGACACGAGGCATCCCAATTATCTTTGGTAATCATTTTATCACCTACATCTCCTAGTACGTTCCCAGTGAGCCTGACTGAATGCATTTCATTTCTACGATCGGTTTAGCAATTATGCCTACGATACCCACTGGAAACTTTTGGCAAAACCCTGAGTGCGTTACACGTAGGAGGCCATGATTAGCAACACATGACTTCTCATTTGCTACGCCATAGCAAGTTGTGTGGTTCTAATGTGCATTGAGGAAGTTTGCAATTTTCAGCGGAATTATAGCTTTTACTCACCATCTTAGGCTTTATAGTTTTACTACTGAGAGCATGTTGTGGTCCAGTGGAAAAGGCGCAGGACTCGTGATCATTAGGTTGTGAGTTCGAGCCCCGCAGTGGCCAACGTGTTGTGTCCCTGGACAAGGACATTATTTCGATTGTATCACTCACCAGGCTAAGGGGAGCTGTTAGGGGTTACCATACTGTGCGCCTTTTAAATGGGGAATTTTCAATATGTGAAAAATGTGATTATCCTAGTGACAGCGGAATAAATGTAAAGCGCTTTGAGATTTTGTATAAAGCGCTATATAATACTGGCATTGTTTTTATATCTACCCAAATACGTGTTCTGACGCATTTTCTGACAATTTTGGTTCGGTTCGCTGACTTCGCAGGGGGGCGGATCCAGACCCCTGGAGGGGACGGGGGGGGGGGGGTGACAAGAAAATTTTTACTTTTGCTGGGATGTCGCGGCGCGGGGGGTGGATGCGGGAGGGGTGTAGCCCCCCTTCCGCGCCAAAGCGCGGACGGAAAAGCTCTTCATTGTTTATCATGGCAAATCAAACTTTTCCCACGATAGTGAGGGGGAAGGAAATGTTCATATCACTTATATCTAAGTGCGCTGGAAAGAGTTCCTTGTTTCAGGGACCAATGTCAGGATCTTCGAAGTATATAAGTAGATCACAATTAACAGGGAGTAAACAGTTCAACGGTATACCCCTCCCGCGCGAAGCGCAAAAAACCTTGCAAATTTGCTTTCCAAAACACATTGTCCCATGCTTGACCGATACCAATTGAAATTTATAAGTGGTTCATTAAATTATAGGTATGATTGGCAGGTTTAAAAGTAAAATATAGTTGATGGTTAAGTAGTTTTGTTGAATTTGAAATTTCATAAAATGTCATGGGAGAGTCGTATATGCAGAGCTGTCTGGGGGTGGATGCGGGAGGGGGTCTCCCCCCCTACCCGCGCAAAGCGCGGAACCCTTGCAATGTTCACTTTCCAAAAAAACATTTTCCCATGCAAATTTGATGGAAAACAATTTGAAATATTGATGCTAAGTATGATCAACCCATTTGTTAAAAAAGAAAATATAGTTTGATGGTAAGTTTTGTTTTGAATTAAGCATAAAAGTGTTGTTCATGCAGATTTGATATCAAGCTGTCGGGGGTGGGGTGCGGGAGGGGGTGTCCCCTCCGGCGCGAAGAGCAGAAACCTTACAATATTATTTTCCAAAACACCTTTTCCCATGCATTTGATAGAAACAACTTGGAATTTATAAGTGGTTCACTTAAAATATAGGCATGATTAGCATTTTAAAAAAGTAAATTATAGTTGAATGGGTTAAGTTTGGTTGAATTAAGCATAAAGTGTTATGCAGAGTCGTATATAAGCTGTCGGGGGTGGGTGAGGGATGCCACCTCCCGGGCAAAGCGCGGGGAACCATTGACAATATTCGCTTCCAAAAACACATTCCCAATGCAAATGGATAGAAACAACTTGATAAGTGGTTAACTCAACATGTTGTCTATAGCTTTGTCATGCTTATATAGGTATGATCAGCATTTAAAAAGTAAAATGTTTGTGAAAATGAAGTTTTGTTGATTAAGCATAAAGTGTTCTTTCGAGATTCGTATATCAAGCTTTCCAAAACACATTTGCCCATGAAATTTGATAGAAACAAAATGAAATAAGCTTATAGTATGAGTAAGCAGTTATAAAAAGTAAAAATAAGTTGATGGCCTTAGTTTTTTTGAATTAAGCATGAAGTGCACATGCAAGTTCGGATATATCAAGCTTCTGGGTGCGGGAGGGGTGTCCCCCTTCCCCGAGCGGAAGCCTTGCGATGTTCGCTTTCCCAAACAAATTTTTCTCATGCAAATTGATAGAAACATTTTATATATGCCTAAAAAAAGTAAAATATAGTTGATGGTTAACATTTGTTAATGCAAAGTGTTAATGATAGTGCTATATATCATCTGCCGGGTGTGAGTGCGGCAAAGTGCGGAACCCTTGCAATGTGCACTTTCCAAAGCACATTTGCTCTGCAAATTTTGTGGTAACAATATTATTTTATAATGCATGACCAACTGTTTTGGGAAGCAAATCAAATTGTTTTCCTGATGTGTGGCCGCAATGCAGCCATGTGCCCCATACGTTTAAAAATTGCCATTTAATCATAAAAAATATTACTATAGGCCTACTTTTAATATTTGAGTATAATGTCTAAAAACTGTGGTAAGGCTAATTTGTGAATGAAGAACGTCAACGTTGGTGCACGTGCCGTTTCATGCATGCGTAAGGTAGTACCAGATTGTCGCACGTTCATGTAATGTCAAAGTGTCGTATTTCTCAACCAGTAGAAGCCTCACACTAATCAGGTTTTTGGGGGGATGGGGAACTTAGGGAAGCAAATTTGCAATCTTAGTCAACCGACGCAATTTTTAAAACGAAGGGAGTGAGGTCATCGGATGTCAAGATGGAGCGGAATAAATAATGAAGCAGCATCACTTTCCGTCCAATGGTCCGCTCCTGGCTTCAGCCCATCCCAATTGTTGCAAAACTGCGTCGTTTAGGTGAGTCATTGTGTGTACTTTTCGCAAAACAAGATGGCGGCTAGTTCACACGTATTACAAGTGTCTGCCTCGTGTAAGACCCCTTCCGAGTAATTCCCACATTCATCTAGCGCTTGAGTTTGGGAGCTTAGTGCGCTAGATGGTTCCTGAGTATTTTCCTCGCTTTTTCATCGTCCTACTTTGCTGTTTTTCGCGGTCAACATTCACCCGCTATTCGACGGTACTACCCGTTACGGACACCATTAAAGGTATATTCGCCATCTGACCGAATTCATACTCGGGTTCTGCATCGGAAAACATGGTACGCTATCTGCTTCATGTGCACCTGGGCGGTGTTTTGCAGCCCCCACTCGCTGCCTCCTGTGGACTTTACGGGTCTGCGGTCAGTTTATTGGTCTGCCCGTCACCGGGGGCCCCACTACCGTTATTACGCCCGGGCCGTACCATTCACGGGATACTAGACTGGCGACTCCTTTTTCAGCGGCCATTTTGGAATTTTTCCGTGGAAATTTTACCGGCGTTAACTCATTGTGGTTCCGAACTAAACATCGGCGGTGCGATCCGGCAAGTTTCGTTCCATATTTCAACATGCCCCGAAACCGGAAGTACGTTTTAATTGGTCTTTTTTTTTCTATGCGGAGTTAGGACTCACCGCGTTTTTCTTCGGTTTTCCCCGTTTGCGGGGCTTCCTACTACCGTTGTCACGGCAGAGCCTTACCGTTTATGGTGGCATTTTAGGCCGGCAATTTTTCCGGCAGGCATTTGAATTTTTTTGCCGAACCGATATTTTACGCTTAACGATTTGGTTCCGAACTAAACATCGACGGTTCGATTATTAACAAATTCATTTCATATTTAACATACCCCGAAACCGGAAGTACGTGTTTTTCTATGGGAGTAGGCTCGCGGGGTTTTTCGTGGTTTGAGCGGGCATACGGTCACTCGGTGGTTTTGGGTAGGATGGACTCAATTGTATGCTAGGCTAGGTGTACTTAGAGAGATCTCCCGGTTAGGGTTCCTTAAAGTTCCTAACGAATTGAGTTTCTCTCTTGTTGTCTTCCCCTTACCGTTCACGGGGATACTTAGATGGTGACACCTCTTCCAGCGGCAACACCACCGACGCCGCCGGGATCACCGCAGCACCGGAATCACCGCAAGCACCGGATCCACCGGAAGCCCCGGAATCACCGCAAGCGCCGGGATCACCGCAGGCGCCGGGATCACAGCAAGCACAGGGATCACCGCAAGCGCCGGGATCACCGCAAGCGCCGGGATCACCGCAAGCGCCGGGATCACCGCAAGCGCCGGGATCACCGCAAGCGCCGGGATCACCGCAAGCGCCGGGATCACCCTCAAGTACCGGGATCGCCGTAACGCCGGGATCACCGCAAAGCCGCGGGTCACCGCAAAATGCCGTTCAGCGCAGCCACCGATCCACCAATGGGTATCCGCAGGCTGCCGTTCTCGGAGCCGTTGTAATAGCAACTACCGTCCGGATTACCGAAGGAGCCGCTCCTTGAGCGGTGGCCGCCGCAACGCAAGGATGTTTACGACTGCCGCAAGACCGACGGATAGCCGAGACCCACCCCGCGACCCAAGACCGCGGACCTTCAGGGGTAACAAGCCAGAAGCGCGGCCGTTTAGTATATTTAGGTGAGTCAGTGGTGTACTTTTCGCAAAAAGATGGCGGTAGTTCACACGTGTATTGCAAGTTGTCTGCTCGGGTAGACCCCTTCGAGTAATTCCATATTCATCTAGCGCTTGAGTTGGGGAGCTTAGTGTGTTAGATGGTTCCTGAGTTTTTTATATCGCTGTTCATCGGCTACTTTGCTGTTTTGCGCGGTCAACTTTCACCCGCTATTCTACCGGTACCGGTACGGACGCCCATAAAGTATAGTTCGGCCCTCTGGACCGAACAGTTCATTACTCGGGTTCTGCATCGGAAAAAACATGGTAGCCATCTGCTTCATGTGACCGGGCGGTGTTTGAGCACCCACCGCTGCCTCCGTGGACTTACGGGTCTGCGGGTCAGTTATTGGTCTTCCCGACATCGGGGCCCCACTACCTATTACGGCCGGGCCTTAACCGTTCACGGGAATACTTAGACTGGTGACCCCTTTTTCAGCGGCCATTTGGAAAATTTTTACCGGTGAATTTGTAACGCGAGACTCATTTGTTCCGAAAACTAAACGTCGGCGGTGCGATACGGCAAGTTTCGTTCCATATTTCAACATACCCGAAACCGGAAGTACCTGCGGTTCTATTGGAGTTAGGACTCAACCGCGTTTTCTTCGGTTTTCCCGTTTGCGGGGATCCACTACCGTGTCACGCGAGCCTTACGTTATGGTGGATTTTAGGCCGGGAATGTTTTCGCGGCCATTTTGAATTTTTTTGCCGACCGATATTTTACCGCTTACGCATTTTGGTTCCGAACTAAACATCGACGGTTCGATATAACAAATTTCATTCCATATTTCAACATACCCGAAACCGGAAGTACGGTTTTTCTAGGGGAGTTAGGCTCCAGCGGATTGTTTCGTGGTTTGAGCGGGCATTACCGGTTCAACTCGGTTTTGGGCTAGGATGGACTCAAATGTATGCTAGGCTAGTGTTATGTACTTAGAGAGATTCCCGAGTGAGGGTCTTAAAGTTCATAACCGACTTGATTCTCTCTCTGTTTCTTTCCCTTTACCGTTCACGGGGATACTTAGATTAGTGACACCTCTTCCAGCGGCACCACCACCGAAGCCGCCGGGATCACCGTAAGAGCAACCGGGGGAATAACCGCAAGCAACCGGAATCACGCACAGCACCGGAATCAACGCAAGCGCCGGGATCACCGCGATGCGCCAGGGATCACAGCAAGCACCGGGATCACCGCAAGCGCCGGGATCACCGCAAGCGCCGGGGATCACCGCAAACGCCAGGATCACCGCAAGTGCCGTTGATCACCGAAGGCGCCGGCATCACCGCAAAGCGCCGGCATCGCCCAAGTCCGCGGACGCAGTAAGAGCCGCGATCACCGCAAAGCCGGGGGGGTCACCCGCAAATGCCGTTCGCGCGCCAACGATCACCAATTGGATCTCCGCAGCTGCCGTTCTCGGAGGCCGTTGTAATAGCAGCTACCGTCCGGAAATTACCGGAGGAGCCGCTCCTTGAGCAGTGGCCAGCCGCAAAAACCGCAAGGATGTTTACGAGCCCCAAGGACCGACGGGATAGCCGAGACCACCCCGCGACCCAAGCCGCGGACTTCAGGGGTAACAAGCCAGATAAGGCGGCGGCAGTACGTACCACTCTTATCCCCGGAAGGGAGATCTGACGATAAATCACAGCAAGCGCCGGGATCACCCGCAAGCGCCGGTTCGGGACCAATGGATCTCCCGCAGCTGCGTTCTCGGAAAAGCCGTTGTAATAGCAGCTACCGTCCGGCTTACCGGAGGCCGTGGGCCGCCGCCAACCGCAAGGATAATTACGACTGCCGCCAAGATAGCCGAGAGACCACACCGCGACCCAAGCCGCGGACTTCCTGGACCCAGCCGTGACCGCCGGGGGACAGCCACGATCGCCGGGGCGACCCCGGACCGTCGATAAGGCCGGGGACTTTCAGGGCAGCACCTTTTGACCCAACGGCAGCCAGAGCGACGCAGTTAGAGAGTCCACCACAGCGCCGTCCGCAGAGACGAATTCTGGGTCCAGGCAAGGTTCATGAACCGCCGGTTTATCCGACGAGTGGGTATTCATGGACGGCCATCGGGACAGGTATTCTGTGGCGTTCAACCAACTCACGCCCGCCTCCCTCCTCGGACCACCGGAACTTAACCGAATCAAGCCAAGAGGAAACTCCACGAGGATCCATAAAAGCCGGAGTCCGGAGGAAAGTACGGATCGCCACCTGGAGAAGATCCGAAGGGGAGTCGTTCACCGTGGTGATACCAGATCCGATTTCAGTGGCGGCCCCTTTCCTTTTTCGCAGTTGTGCTAGAGAGGGGCACCCAATCCAGTGGCTGGAACATCACCTCAACAACCAGAGAAAGCGGCGGCCGTACGTACCACTCTATCTCCCTTCAGGAAGCTCTGCGACACGCTCAAATGGAAGATACAACCGGAAGGAACGTCCTCGCCGGGCCCCACATGGGACCAGAAGGGGGATGCCGAATTGGGCGGCCTGGAAACCCTGGAGAGGGATGGTATGCGACTATTAAACGCATCATTCTCACCTTCGCCTAGCTGATAAACGAATGTCTAGACCCTGTCAGTTTGCAAGTGAGAGGCGGGGAAAAAGCAACGTTCCCTATATACACTCCGGGGGCCTAGCGCCCTGCACGGGGGAACATCCGTGCAGGCTATCGCAGTAAGTAACCGCCTACTTGGGGAAAGTGAGTGCGCCCTATGCCCTCAACCTCCTGAGCCGCGGCAGTTCCTGGAGACGCCTACAGGGCCTGACCTCTTCGGGACAGGTCAAGCGGTGGGGTGGGGCTACACGAGGAGGATTTCCCTAACAAGAAGGCCTAGGCAGCCTGCGAACTCCAGAAGGAGAAGGCGGCTCCGGCTAGCCAGGGGGCCACTCAGCAGCAGCACGCGGCTCTTGCAGCACCGCAGACCTTTATTAGTAAGGACTCCAATAAGAAGACCCAACGCCGTACCAGTAACAACAACAAGGGGTAATTTCCCAGAGAGGGAGCAAGGATAAAGACGCCACGAGGCAGCCGCGGCGGGGATGCAACAAGGGTGATCGATCAGGAGGGGGTGGGGTCACGATATGGTTCCTCCACCCAGAAGAGGAGGTGACTATCTCAGGGGGAGTCAGGAACCTACCTTGCGGTGGGGGGGGGGGGCTGGATTACTTCAACACCGTTGTGAAGGACGGTGACTTCGAACTCATGGGTTCTGCGCACACGAAAGATGGTGATCCCCAAGGTCGTAAACAGACGGCAAAGCCCTCTCCAAGAGGAGGCCCGAACATCTTGCCAGAGGCGGCCGCGATCCATTCGGTACCGTCCCGGCCTAGCTTCACCTCCGCGTTTGTCTCTACCTCAATGAAATCCGACGGTGGCACAAGATCCTCAACCTGAAGTCGCTCAGCCAGTTCTTCACGTCACGCTCTTCAGATGGGAGCCTATCAGCAGTTTTCAAGGGACTCATCAGAGCGGGGGAGCATCCACTCTTGATAAAGGATGCTACTTCCACTCCCGTACTCTGTCACACAGGAAGTGGCTCGGTTTTCTATCTCGACCGCTCGTTCTATCAGTTCCAGTGCCTCCCGTCCGGTTATCGAAAGTGTCCCGCATATTCACCAGGATAGTGAAGATTGTAGCAGAGTTCCTCGGGCGGAGAAGCCATTCGCCTTACGCCTACTTGGACGACTAGCTCCTGGAGCGCCTTCCAGGGGAACAACTCAGCACTCCATCGCGGAGCATCGACTTTTAAAAAAAAAAAAGGGGGGGGGGCGACACTGATCTTCAAGCGGGAAATAGCGTTTCGACACCGCAGAGCGCATCGCATCGGCATCATGACGTTCCCCACACGACAAAGAGAGAAGCGTGGGTGGCATCTGCCGGATAATCTCCGCCGGGAAAAATACTCAATCAAGACCATCAATTTCATTCCCAGGGACGGGACGCATCTAGAGCGGGTGGGGAACCACGTCGGAGACACTCGGCTATCGGGGACTCGAGACAAGGAAGGGTCCAAGACATCACATTATCACGTGGAGTGTGGGCTGTTTATTGGCGCCGAGGGACTTCCTCATCTGGTAAAGGGAGGTCACAGTACTAGCCCGGTGCGACAACATGGCGGTCGTCTCCCACATAACAAGCAGGGGATCGGGAGTAGCACATTGCCTTACAGAACAATCCTGGAGTGGTGTATCCGTCATCAGAACCACCCTGACGACCATCACCTTTCCGGGGTAGACTACACCCTGGCAGATGACAGGTCGAGGAAGCCAGCCGGGAAGACAGGAACCTTCGAGCGTCGGGTCGTCGGTGAGAGTACGCACATCATCCCAATAGTGAGAATGGTTCTACGGGCCTGGATCACCCCAACGTGAACATGTTCGCAAGCCGAATCAATGGCCAGCTTCCCGACATAATGCTCGGTGGACCAAGGTCAACTCTCCGGATATCGGTCCCCCGTATCGGGGGCCCCACTTACCGTTATTACGGGCCGGGGCCCTTAAACGTTCACGGGGATTACTTAGAAATGGATATTGGTCTTCCCGTCATTGGGGGCCCCACTACCGTTCTTACGGCCGGGTCTTACCGTTCACGGGAAATCTTACATGATTAAATTACTTTCAGCGGCAAATCACTCAAGCCTACCATTCTGATGGAGAAGGCAAGGAGACGACAAAAGGAGGATTTATAATTCCAGACATGTCAAGCACCGGTACGAGTGCAGGAAATCGCCAAGTGGACCATCGGCGAGCAACTCTTCTCAGCAATCCATCTGGATTGGGCGGCAGCGCACCGGAACATCCACGTTCTAGCTCGCCAGCGCTTCAAGATCGCATCAAGGGAATGCTGCATCAACGGCCGTCCGATCGATCTCTAGTGCCAGCGTGGGACACTGCTATCAGTACTCCAGCATCTCTACAGTTCTCCTTAGGAGGCCGCTTATCCCAGGCGTCCTTAGCGGGACACCACCAAGAGACTCTATTCCTGCTAGCCGCAGCATCAGCAGAGGGAGATAGGACACCTTGATTTTGCCTATAGCAGAGAATCATCCACCGCACAGGGAACGCCGCTCGTCTTCTTCCCGATCAGGCTTACATGGCAAGAATCAATCTCTCGCTTTCAATCACAGCCTGATCATCCTACTCAGATCTCCGACAAGCTTCAGGTTTCAGCGATTTGAGGACCCTGGTGGTCCCGTTGAGCCTTGAAGTTTTACACTCACAGCAAGACTCACCCTATAGGGCGGCTTTAACGACCAACTCTTCCTCACAACTCAGAAGCCGTTTCGCCCGGCCTCAAAGACGGAATTAGCCAGATGGATCGTGCCAGTCACAAAGGAGAGCCTAGCTGTACGGGTTCGTTCTTGCGGGGACGCACATATGAGCTCACGAACAGTATGGATCTCAGGCGGCCTCCTACCGGCTCATTACCGGGGAGCTTCTACCCAAGATATCAGGGACGTCATGGGATGGGCTTGTTATTATTAACTTCCACAATATTATATCCGAGATTGTCCTAGTACCAGCGGGTTCGACGGCAGCTAGGATACTGTATTCAGGCTTCCTCGTCATCACAGCAAAACTTCTACATCTTCCAGTCGCCACAGCTCCCAGTAGCACTTTACCCAATGAAGTCGGTAAGCGCATCGTTATATATTGCTTGTTCACTTCTCCACGAAGAGTTCATATCACCATAGCTTCCGCTGCATTATGGCGAGCACTCTGATATCCGGGTGGACTACCAGTTGCAATCGGTGCATTTATTTATTGGTCAAGACTTGAATGGGAAAAGTACTAGGAGATTGTAGGTGAGTGATTCCCACTCTTCCCAGGGGGAGCGTCATATACCCATTAATCTGCCGTTACTTACCATTCAAGCCTGACGTCCCCCTGTTTGGCCCTGCGCCGCCCAGGGGTAGTTCCCCAAATTGATGGGTAAGTTGTGTTCGCAAGTTCATGGTTAGCACAAGCTAAAGAGTTCTATTAGTTGCGACTTACGTCTGTTCCCAAACACTGCTGAGATGGTTCTCAGCTCGTGATGAGCGTCAGGTTACGAAATTCTAAAGACTATTCACTCAAAACTATCGATAAACGATTGGGAGTATTTGTTTTTTTTTTTTGGGTGTACGTATGCGAGTATGTGTGATAGTGCTCGATATTGTTCTTTCGCGTATGGAATGTATGAAAAGTCACTGTACTAAGCCAGGACAAGCATATTACTCGGGACGACCGGGCATATAATTAAGAGGTAATGTATGTGTGTGTTCGTACGAGCATAGCCCATAATAGCAAGCTTCTTTTCAAATCTAAGGTTTTCCGACCGCTCTGTTAATATTACAATCTTTTCATATTCTTATAATTATTTAACATCCACTCTTTATTGGGGATATTTGCTCGAAAAACAATGACGAAGTGAAATTAAGTTGATGACGTTAAAATAATTTAAAAGTTGAAGTTAAAAAAAAAAACGGGGTTCTTTTTTTAGAGTTGGACAATTTTATAATACTTCAATTTTTTTAAAGGCACCTTAAAAATAATCACAGCATCCCAAGTATCCTAAGTAGCCAACATTTGCTGTTTTATTTGGATAGGGTTCATTTTGACACACTCTGTATATAATGCAAAGGTATTTTACAGTAATAGTTTTAATGGGGCTCCATTTGGTTAGACGAAGATGATCATGAAGAAGAGAAGAAAAAGAAGAGATCACCGAAGAAGAAAAAGACGATCACGAAGAAGAGAAGAGGAAAAGATCCATTTATTAAGAAGAAGAGAAAGATCATTAAAAACCGGATTTTGATAATAATACGAGGCGCCGGACGGGGAAAGTGTTGTGCACACGTTTAACTAAAAAGCGTTATATGTTTCTGGATACAGAAAAAAAAAATGAAATCGCTAATATGAAAATGACCATTATCAAAATTCCAAACATGTTACTGCAGATAAAATTCTGATACAAACATATAATCACCAAGAATTAAAAAATCTTTAACTTTAAACCATACAGTTAACTTAAGTATTAATTAAAAAAACAATGTGTTAGTACGCTTTGATGCCAATTTACGAAGTTATGGTATAAAACATGATAATAGACTATAGTTTCGTTATTAAGAGGTATACAATAACTTAGGAGATAGTAGTGTATGTAGTCATATTTGATTTTAGATTATTAGTATTATTCATATATAAAACCGTTCTAGGAATCTACTCTATTATTCCAGGACATGCTTTAAGAGGGTTGGAAGAGGGTGTTCTAATAGTCAACATAGCTCGTATAGTTGGACCTATATCAAATGTGGGTGCTAAGCCTTTTGTAGGTCTTCAAAACCTCCTCCATGGTTTGTAGGTAATCTTGAATTGTAGTTTGGGATCCATTTCTTCTTCCTCGATGAAATGAAATCGTTGTGCTAAAGCTTGCTTAATAGCTTAGTGTGGTTAAGTCTACAACCGAGCTTAGTAGACGTAGTTTGTGCGTAAATTTTGGTCGGACTAAGTTCACAACTGCTTTACGTGTCAGTTGGGGAACGCGTGGACACATAGTTGTTTGTAAATTTTTTTTTTTTTACTAAGTCCAACTAGTATAGACAGTAGAACTCAAGTCGTAAATTCAGTTGTCGGGTAGCTCCGTACGAGTTTCGGGCACGCAGTATGAACTTAGCAGTGAAGTTAAGCAATACTTAGTATAAAGGTAGACTACCAGTGTAGTAAGTACGTGTTGGGGACGGACCCTGGACGGGGGCTCACGGTTGTCCGCTCTCCCGCCCGTGGAGGTCAACCGGTGAAAGAGCATACCAAAATGATCCAGGAGTGCAATGGTTTTTTGGGGTTATAATATTATATAGGGCTGTTTTGATATTTAAGTGATCGATGCGCATGGCTACAAAGCGCTAGCCTGTAGCCCTGGCCGCGTATGTTCAGGGGTATTATGTTTGATAGAGATTACTGTTGAGGGGAAGTTCTGGAGTTTGAGTTATGCAAAGGGTAATTTAACAGAAGCATGATTGATGTGAACATTTTAATAGTAGTGACGATGAAAACAGTGGCAAATTCCCTCAACATATATAGCATCTTTAACACAGTGTACATTCATACAAAACCAACTTAAAAGCACAGTTGAAATTCATCACCTGAAATGTGGATGTAAACAAAGTTGAGGGTGTAAAATTCGGAACCCCATGTATGAAGGCAAAGGTAAGTTTTGGCCTCCAAATCACACAAATGGTAACAAATCACCTACCATGAGATACCCAAAATCTAGGAAGAACCCCGATTGCAAAATCAGTTAACAGTTGCTATATTGGATCGAAAAGGATCGAGTTAGAAGCATGCGGTGCCATGCCAGTTTTTGCGTTGAGATGGAACAGTCACATGGTGATGGTGTCACCGAGGCCGTATAAAGCTTAGCATTGATGTTAAATGTTTCAAATTCTCGCGTGACATGACACTGCTACTATAACTGTTCATGGCTATCCACTACGGAGCATTATTTTGCAGTGATTTGAATTTTGAACATGTTGAGAAAACAATTTAAGATTAGTTACCCGATGGTGGTAACCTGGAGATGCCAAAGTATTCATTGAAAAGTACCACACTATGACTTGAACTGCATGAAAATAGTCTTTACTACGCCTTCAATTGCATGAAAATGTCTTTACTACAGAACATACATGTATAGTCTCATATCTTGATCGATACGCTGTGAAAAGGAGATACAGAATGCTTGATGCTTTGCCTATTGTAGTATTGTAGTTTTATAAACGGTAACGAGATAAATATTTGGTATCAGGTGTCAGGTGCAAGTATCAGGATCAGTTTGCTCTCGGGGGCGAACGATATAGATAAACCCGGACTATTTAATCAAGGTCTGTACATGACCCTCTGCCCACAGTGCTATTATTTTTCCAAAAGACACCGTTATTATGATATAAACAGTACAAAATTACTTCCCTACTGATTCCAAAACCGACGCGACGATGACGATAATCGTTGTTTTTCCAAGGTAGGATACGTACGTCATTTTTACCGAATGGGTCCCAAGAGCAAAATAATAACCAATCAATGTCGTGACGTCATTCAAATCTTTATTTTTTCCAAAAAATTGGCTGTTGTTCCACATAATAAAAATTCCTTTTAAGATGAACATCTGGTAATGTTCTTAATAATTAATATTTCAGTTTGTTACGCATGAATGTGAAAAAAGATGGGTCCATAAGTCTACAAAATGAAAACAATAGTCAGCCGGCTAAATACCTTACCGTGGACTGTATGAGCAGGCGGATCCCGTTTAGTTAATAGCAAGGCTTACAGCCACTTGCGCGCGGTTGCGGGGGTTATGCGTCCAAGGAATCAGTGTTGCACTAGATCATGGCCCTGACGTGTTGCGCCATCAGGGGTTGCCAAATTTTCCAGTGGGTATCGTGGCATATGCTAAACGAGCGAGATAGAAAATGAAAATGCATTAAGTCAGGTTTGAATGCGTACAGATACGGAGATTATGGTGATCGGACTCTCCCCCGGGGGAGAGGGGAAAACTCAATGGTGAACCATATTTCTTTCTAATTGAACAACGTTTGCACGCCAACAATCTCGGCGCGATAAAGAAAAACACGTCGTGGGGATATAAAAAACAAATATGACTGCTTTTTATTCGGAGCATGGTTGGAAAATATAGGCACTCGGTGATCTCGAACCATACTATGCCCTCGCTTACGCCCGGGGCATAGTATGGTTTCGAGATCACCTTGGGCTATAGTTTTCAACCATGCGCCTCATAGCAGTCAATATTTGTATACTATGTACCTGAAAAACCCATTTAAACACCCTAACTTAGTGGACCTACCACAAATATCAACCAAATTTTACGATGCAATAAGCTAAAATTTAAGTTGTTTGTGATATATTATCATAGAGCGTATAACATACAGTGCATTGAAAGGGGCAGGTCTTTACTGGGTTTGTTGGCAGAATTGTTGCCAGAATCCTGTAAAGCTTAGCTTTTTTACATTTTTAATCGTTATAATTTAAAGGGGGTGGCCCCGATTTAAGGATTGCAAGTTTCCATCTTGATAGATTGGCCTTCACCCAAAAAACCACACCTGTAAAATTTTGCGCCGCTATTTCAATGGCGTCTTCATGTGGAGAGCAGAAAACGTTGATTTCGTAAGCCCGATAGAATTACTGTGAAAATTATATTGGTCGACCATGGGGCACATTTGCGCTCATTAATTCCAACCAAAACATCTTGGCCCTAAGATCACAGGGTGTTAAATTAGAAAAATAGTAGCTTCTTTGATACAAAATGTTGACCTCTTTCCGGTAAAATCTGGGCTTTCTGGGGACGAGTGTATGAGCGATCGGGCCATGACCTTTAAAGCGGCACTGGCACCCATTTTTCACAAAATATGAAATTTCTTCAATTTGCTCTCAAATGATCGTCTAGGCCAGTTGGAGAAAACAGAGTATATTTTACAATAAAAATAACATACACCAAAACAGATAGGGACATTGATATGGGATAAAGGACATCCATTTTGTAGGCCAACTTTTAAGTTTTCCATAAATTTAATCAACACATGTGTATATTACATGAATATTTTTGATCGTACTCACTGATATTAAAACCACAATAGGTTCTAGACGATCAAAGTGTGCATAAGCGTGGGAAAACAGCATACGGCGGGCGGTTTCTTGTGTTAAAACGCCCATTTCGTAGTCTTCTGAATTTAACGTCGCCGGCGACGTTAAATTATAAAATTGTTCTGTTACCCCATACGGGAAGATGATTGGGTCTTAATCATTTCGGGTGAGGGCTTTTGTAAAAGCCTGCCAAAAAATATCGATTTTGAAAAATCTTGAGGGCGCACTATTTTTCAAATGTGCCAGTGTTCTTTAAAAATTTATTATAGTGTATAACAATGTTGATACTCAATAAATCTCAACTTTAAATTTAGTATTTATAGGCATGGAAAATTGGACATTACAATACAGTAATTTGCTCTTATTCCATATTACACCCAAATACTGTAATTTTTAAAGTCTTTTACAGGTATTTTACTGAAATGCACTTGCTAATATTTTGCAGTGATACCAGCCACGTTTAATTGTGCGGGAAATGATGAGTTTGAATCTGGGTGTCTATGTTGCCTGCATGCAGGGACAATAAAGAGTAATTTAAAAAAAAACAAACAAACTAAAAAATTCATGGCCATACTATAATTGAGTTTTTTGTACAAGAGAGGAAGTTGTATGAAAAAATCAATAGTTCTTGCCCTTAAAGCATTTACTGATGTTGAGATTTAAAGCATATTTAAGCAATATTAGCACATTTTTTGAAGGGAGCCCCAATTTTTCAATAATTTGAGATTTTTACACGGTTGCATTGGTAACTGGCTCCGATAAACTATACTTTTGAATGGTTAAGCTCGAAAATGTCTATTTGTCACAAAAAGATTTTTTTACTAGAATAATTATTATCTGGGATCCCCCCGGAAAAAAATAATAATTCACCGGCTGCTGGAACCGCTTCCCATGTGAAATAGGCCGGGATAGCGCCATGTACGTGTCCTACGCTCATCCATTAGTTGTTTTATAGTTTCTGTCAAGTCACGTAGAGGTTTTTTTCGAGTGGCCACTATTTCATCATGACGACATAACGTAGCATTTCTGCTCTGCCGTTAATCCAATCTAGGATCCCAATTCTAATGAAAAATCGCTGTATTTTGTGATAAATACGCAATTTTAGCATTCTCGTTCGCAGTTAATAGTTTCCTAGACATTACCAAAGTAACTGTGTGCAAAAATTCAAATTTTGAAAATTGGGGGCGACTCTTCAAAAATGTGGCCAATATTGCTTTAATAAGTCTAATGTCAGTTGCACGCAGATATATTATATTTCAAACGACATAATTCAGAAAAAAACATTGTATACATATGCCAAGTGTGCAATAACGAGGTAGAAAATGCAGCAACATCGACGCTATATCTTTGCATCGAAAGCATATCCTACCATTTTGGGTAGACGTTTTCCATATAGACGTCCCATGGATGCCAATGAGGTATTGCCATTCCTTCCGTCCATCGCTACTCACACCGTCATACAGCACATGACTGAATCGATTGTAATACCTATTTGCATCCATGAGGACTTCTATATGAAACGTCTCCCGATTTTGCGAGGAAGCTTTATTTTGGACGTTCACTGAACCTTAACGGGGTACCCATTCAGATGGACCATTTATACCCAAATAGGTTCTAAAGTAAGGGAAAGAATGGTTAGCGAGTGACGGGGTAAGAAGGGGGTGGCAGGGTAGGGGTGAGGGGGGGTGGATAGAAGAACTAGGGTCCCCTTACCCTCTCTTCCCTCTCCCCTCCTACATATAGAAATCTTATATTCGTCCCATTGGGTGGTCATATTGGGCCTATATATGGGGAAAACATTCGATAGAGTACGTTGTAAATACATATTTTTTGGCAGTTTCTCTGGAGCAAGTTACAGTTCAAATGCAAATCTACGTTGTGGAAATGGCTACTTGGAGGAGCTACAGGTTGTGGGACCCAATCTTCGATAACTCGCACCTGTTTTGGGCTAGTTAAAGTTACTCCCGCGCTGATGGCGCATAAAACAGCAGCCCAGGAAGGTTTGATCAAACGAACGATACACCAATATCTGAACCAAGAAATTCAGAGCAAATTTGTAGGCGTGACGGCGGCCCTCTGTTTGAGCGCCCCTGAGGACTCGCGGTAGGTTGCAGGGGACAGAACCCTTCGTTCCTTCCAATGACGGGGCAGTGTCGGTAAAATCAGGTTTAGTGTTTTTTTAAACCATCCTTCGCCTCGTCGTCATATTACATTACACGTCAGTACCTTGTAGGGATGAAGTCACGGAAAAGTTTTGCTTTCGTCTTTTTGCAACATAACCCTGTCCTTCCCCCCTTACATCTTACCCTCCCGCTTCATTCTATTTATTTTATTAATACTCCCAATAACATCCAATATATATGTTCTTGGACTTTCAAATACCAAAATGCTACCACAATCACTAATCAATTATACCATGGTAATATACTCAGCTGGAACTCACCAAAGTGTGGTGGGCGGCCCTAAGGGACTGTGGCCTAACTCGGGCTAATTAAAACCTTACAGCTACAAGTGGGGTTAAACTCTATATACAGGAGTAACAGGGACATTTGGAATTATCCAAACTCTTCTGATTCTAAGTTTTTAACGCCTTACGGGACATTTTGGACAGGGGTCCCCCCTCTCGGCGCGGGCCAGCTACCGTTATACATCGCATGACATACCATATGTATGCATTGTATGTATTAACACACATGGGTACAATTTTAACAATCATATATTACAATATATTATCACATACACAATATAAGTTTTAATTTTAATATAATTAAAGAGGTTAATAAGAGTGAGACATTGCCCCCAAGGCAGACCAGCATTGCTATTGTCTCATGGCATCCTAGGCTTTACATCATTGCTCCTATGGCAAACATGTCATCCTATCGCAAACATCATGGCACCTTGTTTACGTCACGTTATCACAACATCCACATGGCATCCGATTTCTAACTCATGGCTTCCCTGCTTGCAGCAATGCATCCCTTTGCTTGAACTTCATTGGCATCCCATGCTTGGCATCATATGGCATCCATGCTAGCATCACATGGCATCCCTTCTTGGCATCATATGGCATCCCATGCTTGTGCATCACATGCATCCATGCTTATTGCATGTGCCTGACCTGAATGTTCATGTCCTCACCTTACCTTACATACTATAATAGAGTCCACATCCCGTCGGGTAAAGCGGGAAATTGTGTTATGAATGAGATGTATGCAATCTGTTAGAGTAGTTTGGCAGCCACCCCCCGTTGTTGAGCCAGGGATCTTGACCCTTATATCGCACAACACAAGCAAGTGAGTAACACGAAAAGTATCTTCAATGGTGTCACTGAAACATAAACATCTGCAGTGCCATACACTAATCGATCATCAACGAAATCATGTCAGACGCCTTCATGTAACGTAAATACAAACGGTGGTAATAGAATTTATCAATAACATCGTGAGAGTATTGATGCCAATTAAATACCTCACAGAACAATTTCTAAAATAGACATCAAGTATTAGTCTACTCATGTAACGACACTCGCCTGTTCTAACAACTTGCTATGAAAACAAAATTCTGGGCTAACATTTCCAACGCGATTGTACATCCGGTTTACCTATTCAAAGACATGTCGTACATGGAATAAATAATTTCACAGTGTCAGGCAACTAGGATGTTGTATACTTCCAAATATTTCTGTCTATCCGCAAGGTGTATCTCCGACCTACAATTAATACTTCAATTTATCATCAATAATACTGGCCATTTGTAATTAAAATGACACGGCTGACACTTATTCATAGATTGACCTAAGTAATACAATATGAGATATACTAATTGCGATAACACGTGCATGTTACCTTAAATTCATCAAAGACAATAAGATTGACAAGCATATATCTACAATTTAATATCATGAAGCGTCTACACTATATCTCCTGTGAGAATGATAAAAAAAGGGCGATCAAGCGCATGCGATACCGATAGGCGTCGGAGAGGTGCACGAACGAAATCTTCACGTGGTTTGACCACAGTATAACTGAACAACATAGCATACATTATCCTACGTTATATTACATTACATTATTTTATCACATCATCCCCCACGAGCATCTGCACCAACCTCGCCATGAGCGAGTGTATCCAAAGACCTAACTCCCCAACATGGTGCAAATAATAATCTTGTGCTCACACCATCCCAGGTTCACAATACACAACATCGCTCTGGTGTAGTCATTCCTAAGGCAACCACTTCACATCAATTACATTACGCCTCACCTAGTCCTGTCCGCAATAAGGCACCAACAATATCCATAATTCATTGTACAAGTACCCACAATCACAATTACAATAATCACTAATCTGTAATAATAAAATCAAAGACTAATGATTCATATAAAATCACTGACTAGTAACCCAAATTCTTAGATGTGCATCATACACATATCAATCAACACACTAGATTTTTAACTTACATAACCCGTTACCATAATCTCAAGCGTTAATAATCATAGTTTCTGTTTATTTTGTGAAAGTTCAAAGAAATATACTATCACTAAATACCCGAAGATACAAGAAGTATTTGTGACCTTGTCCCTGATGCAATGCTCAATCAACAATTGTGTAAACACATGGGTTTTTTAAGATACTGTACATATAGTGTGCTCTTATTGAATATTCATTTAACAACCATGTCTCGTTCCTATAGTTATCTAGTTTCATTAACAAGATTAATTTATTCACCATTAAACAACGAAACAAGGCCCTGATACTAAAATATAATTTTAAAGAGATTAAATTATGAAATAGCCGATCCTTATCAAAATATGTTTAAGTTATAACAATCCATCAACCTTCTCGACATGTACCACAGGAGAACTACCTCCCCAAAACATGACTGAATAATATGATTTAAAATAAAATATAAAATATTACCCGTTCACTAAATATAATAAAATTAATAAAAATACCTGCGACGAATCACAATTTCCACAAGTTCCATGTGCACCAACTTCGGAATGTATGACGATACCAGTGCACGATAGCGGCATGCGCAAGCATGTTTCACATCTAATTTTAGAATTGTCTGCCATGAGTGAAGTAGTGAAGTAAACAGAAAGAATTCCCAAAGTGACCGTGCCAAGGACCAAATAAATAAATCTCAAAGATAATCTTCTAAATTCCTGAAAACTTCATTGTAATACTGTATGTAATTGTAAAATTGTCAAAATTTGTTACTCCAATACCAAGACGAAACTCAAAAGCAATTGACCCCCCCCCCTTCGCCTAGTTAACACAACACGACAGCAGTGTACATGCCGAAACAACAACTCGACCCCTTGTAATAATCAATGCGAAACAGTATCGCGTACGTTGCCTCCTATACTAACACAGCAAGATCGCCTCAGACTAATGGCCGATTCAATTTACATAAATTCCTCACATTTTAATTACGCCTCAAAATTTTGATTAAAATATATTTTCTCAATTTTAAATTTGAGAAAAGAATTTCTCACGGGAAAAGTTTTTGTTTACTATAAAGAGAGAAAGGTGGATTCCCTAGAGTTGTTTATGCAGGCGGCACCTTTTTTAGATTGCACAATAGGAGTAGTGGGATTCCCAAATTGAAACTTATAACTTGTTTATGTTTTCACATCAAAACATTGTAAGATCTGGGAATTCCCCCCAAAGTTATATATAGGAGTGATGTAATTTAGATGTGAAATCTGATTTGATGTGCAAGGTCATGTTTATGCATGAGGATGATGTAATGATTATTGTAGAAAGGGGAATCTATCTATGGTAGTTAAATACTCTCACTGGAAGGACTCTCTGCCATCAGTATAATCAGGAGTTAAGTCTCGCTGTCAGCAGTTGCAATCAGCTAAATCCAGCATGGATACTGGTTTTCTCTACAATATTGGTAGATTTGTGCTCCACCCAGTGCCAGATTTATTATATTTAAATTCCATGTGAGCAGAGTGCTGTATTATTCTACTGCGCTTTGTAGCCGAAAGTGCTGGGAACAAAATAGGATTCCAAATTGTGGACAGATAGAATCGTGGTGCTTATCTTGGACTGCTATACTGTGGATTTACTATCGTCGAGGTACTTAATTTAACCTTGTCGTCTGAACTGCTGGACAAAAGGTACCTTCAGGACTTGAGAAGATTCCCGTGGAATATAAATACCTGAGGATTTTTGTATACTTGTGCGCTGTCATTTTGAAGTCTTCCTGTGAGGACATATCATCGTTGAACTGCAACGCTTCATGTGGACCTTACTGGACATTCTTGAGGACCAACTAAGTATCAAATTAATTGTGTGTAATTGTGTAAATCTTTGGCTTTATGTAATGTTTTTGGACATACCAACTCCTTGAACCAAATCAAGTAAGATCATTAAAACTTTTTATTATATATAATTCATACACTTGTGCACAAGGCTCATTTATTTGTTTTTTTGAAAAGGTATTTTTCTGACCTTATGCGTCCAAGCAGACGTCATAACAACAGTCAGAGGGAATTCTCTCTCACTAACCATGAAAACCTAACCTACAGTATTCAGATGAGCGTCAGTTACAACCAAAATGACAGAATTAGGTGCTGAATCGTTTTAATAACATATAATCTAAGATAGGGAATTAGACGAAATGAAATTAGACGTGTTTTTGATGCACGATTCTGGCAATAGCAATGTGCAACATGTCATTTGAATCAACATTACCCACACGAAAAATTACAGTGGGTCATCCTACAACGAAATCACTATTTCTAACAACCTAAAATTCATAAATCATACGCAAAAGGTTCCCTAACAACTTAACGTAACATTATAAATTACGTTATACTTTGCCCGATTGAAAGAATAACAGAAAATTGATCAAATTTGGATCTTGTATGCGTGGCTCAC
>JAMKCH010044411.1:0-13518 GCA_023653785.1 Ophioderma brevispina
AGACTTCGAACCAGTCAGTCAGTTTTCCATTCACCACTTCTGAGCATATGGTTTGCTCATGTACATCTTTCAATTAGGTATACCAGCTTGCTGTCTACTCCAATTGATTCTAACGCATTTTCCAGAGCTGCCTTCTCAAATGGGTTATCATGCTTGCTTTAAAATATACAACGTTCCAGTGTATAGGAATGCGTTCTTTCTTTGGCCTTCTCTAGACACTTGGCGAACAATAAATACCAGCATCAGTAGTATAGTAACTCTTGAGCTTCTAAATCAAATGGTCCTCTCCAAGGTAGATCTATGTTGTCCTGGATCCGGTTCAGGATCCTTCTACAGAATACTTTCCCTGGGATGGACAGTAAAAATTGCTCTTAGTTGGCGTGATTAGTTTCGTCACCTTTCTGTATTACTGGAGTTACAGTCCTTGCTCCAGTCTTCTGAATTTCCCCTTCTACACAGGCAATGTTGATATTTCAACAGTAGCTGGTCTCATAGCTGGGAACTGCTTTAAGGGTTTCAGCAGAGATTTTATCATCCACAGACTTTGGTATTTTTCCGTCTTAATGGCTCTTCTACTTCTTGTATTGCGAAAGGCATGCCTGTTGAGTTGTTCGAAATTGCAGGTTTGGGATGGAGTGAATTACTTCTTTCATCTCTGGGAATTCAGTGTTGAGATGTTTCCTGAAGTGTGTTCTTCCCAGAACTTCATTACTTACTGGAGCAGTTTTGAGGGAACATGTTTGTCTTGGGCAGATGCTGGAAGTTGAGCTCTTTCACTCACTAGTCTACGGATGCACTCGAAGAGTTCATGGCTGTTGTGCCTAGCATGTGCATCTTCCATCTCTTAATTCCTTTTCGAGCAGATTATTCTTCCAGCTCGTTACCTTGATATTGACCTCCTTGTTCAGTTTGGAGTATTGGTGGGACTTATATGTGCAGTTGCGTGTTAATTCCATTTGGATCCTTGCTGTTCTTCTTTGATGACATGCCTTTCTTACTTCTTAGGGAGCCCCCTTAATTTGCAGGGCCCTTTCACACCCACTGTTTCCCTGGTATTTTCTGGTAGTTTCCTTGAAGTGGTCTAGCCCTTAAACATCAGTGTCTTCTAATTGGCGGAGATGGTCCAAAGGCACAGCTATCTTTGCACAGAATTCTGCTCAATTGTGGGGTCGCTGAATGACGGACGTCCTGACTTCTTGGGTACCGTTGTAATACGTTGGGTTTTGTGGTAGGTATATTAAATTCACCTTAGCCAGCACCCGGTTTGGGGTCTGAAATGAACAGCGGTGAGCAGTAATTATCTGCAGTTTGAATGAAGGTTTTCAAGTTGTCCAGTTGAGAATGATGAAGTCAATCCATGTATCTATATTGCCCACATGGAGATGTACATGTTTGCATTTCTTACGCTCCTTGGGTTGGAAAGTAAGTATTGCATACAACCAGGTTGTGGAGCGGGTACCAATTACGGGCTTTTCTCCTCTGTCGTTGATTTTTCCAAGTCCGTCCATATCTACACATGTGGGTGTCATGACTGGTAATCTGTCACTAGTTTGGCATCCATTGAAATCCCCCATAAGGATGAGGCTTTCTTTCTTAGGGATTCTATGAGTGGAGCTGGCAGGGTGTCATAGAAATGTCGCTCTCTGTATCAAGGTAGTCCGATGTGGGGCATTAAACCTGGATGATGTTAATATGCTTCCTTCATAGTTGGCTGTGATTAATTTTGGCTGTGATAATCTTGGTGAGTGATCACTAGAACTTGTCTCATAAACAAACACTGGAGAAGCTTTTGGGATATCATGACCCCTACTCCATCTCTGCAGTTGCCGTCACTTCTGCTAGGCAGTAGGATAGTAAAATTCTCTTTATTTATGAAGGTCTGTCTTTTCCATTAGGTGTGTTCAAATAGACCAGGAATGTCTATATCAAACCTCTGGCTCCTACAGGGAGAATTTCCAAGACCGTACTTTTGCAGTGTTTCTCACGTTCCAATTAACACACATTTATGGTGACTGAGCTCCCTTCTTGGGCCTGCTCATACGTGGCTTTCGTCAGATTCGGCTTACTTGCATTTGTCGTGTGTGGTTGTTTGTCGACTTTTGGCTCTTACGCGATTTGTTGTAGTTTCCTCCGCTGTCCTTCATTCGTCTTAGAAGGTTCCTTCTGGGATGATTCTTCGGGTACCTGTGGGGGTGGCACCCAATCATCCGGTAGATTCTTAGCACCCCTGCCACTCTGTTGCCAACGAGCAGCCACCGGGACTCGGGCCTTAACGGGGGGTCGACTTTCATTTTTGGAGTTTACTCGTTAAGAGTGTTGACCTGATTTTGCACTACATACTGGGCACACGGCCAATGACTTCCCAGTCGGGTGAAATGTTGCATTACTGAACTTACAAAAGGTGGGTAGGCCACCAGCCTCTTATCTTAACATATGATTAAGGGCCACCATATTTGAGTTGACCTAAATAGCTTTGGACCTACTTAACTCAATACGAGTTAAAGGAAAGCGAGAAGGAGTAGTCACAGTACCAGTTGGCACCCACACTGTTTTTGCAAGACAAAAGAGAGGTGGAAGATGCTGTCTCCATTGTCGGAAAAGTCCTGAGACAACCTCTCCCATCTCCTGATGTCCGTGTGGGGTTGCACCTTCACCGCCATACTAGGGATCTGTGTCCTGTACCCCAGATAGGCATCACTAATTGAGTTGTGACTATCCCGAGGATCAGGCGCCTCTAAATCCTACATTGGGATCAGAAACCTAGTATCCCAGACAAACCATAAAGCCAACCTGCCAAACCAACCTAATTGGCTCATCTGTCGAGCCAACCAGATTGATTCACCTATCCTAGCCAACTGGGTTGCGAAGAATGGATAGAGATGAAAGGAGTAAAGTAGGTAGAGTAGGTAGGGAGCACCCAGAGGGATGAGAAATCCCACTGGGGAAATCCAGCACAAGCAGGCACTTACATGTTTCATAAGGTGTATTATAGGTGCTGGCAAAGGTGATTTTAAGCTCCCCGGCACTAGGTCTGTGCCTACCTTGACTGGTTATATTAATTGACAAGTTGACCAAATGGCTCTTTCAAGTTATTACGCGTCAGAACTCACAATAAAGAAGCGTTTCCGATGGTACTATTGCGTTTGGATAAGTTTATTTTCACAAACGTGTCGCACATTTCAAGGTCGATAATTTGCATTCTAACAACTTCTTGAATTTTTCCAAACCTAATTTTATTTCATTTTTTTCTCATGAATGTGTCTTGGTTTATTTTTTTTTTAAATGAGATATTTCAAAATTGACCATGGATAATTTTATCTTTCCCCTATTGGTATGTTTTGTTTTCTTATTCTTGATGAAACTATGGTCCAACAACTGACAACCAAGATATGGCATGATGACGCAACATCCTACACGGGCCCTACATGTATAACTCAAGCCCCAAAATTTGGGAAGAAGAGTATTTTAATAAGGGTGCTCACTTTGGATAAACTTTGAAAAGGTTGAATTTACCCATTAGATTTATATGTTTACTTTATTTATTGACAGAGCCGTGTCCGCAAGCTGTGAAATGATTCAGCGTAATTGACCGATTGGGGTTTATAAATAACGTCAACAATAATGTTGTTGCACTTGATTAGAACTTCAATGAATACTAAATCACCGTAATTGCACTCTACCTACTGACCGGTCAGTGTAATTATTCTTAAGATGAAGGGAGAGGCTGTCGCTGACATTTCTCGTCAGTTGCAATGAGTAGGAGGCTGAGAATCCTCCGATGTCAACAAGAATCGTATCTTCTTCAGATCAAAACCATCTTCAAAGTGTTGATTTCAAGTTATCAGAATTTGGGTTTTTCAATGAAAAATATAAAGATCGCAGCTAAATTAAAGGGCCATTGACATTAGCTAAATTCAGAGATTTGGTGCTGATCATGACCTCTTCTGTTTTGCCACTAGTTCTACAAAAGCCCACAAAACAAACCTATGCTGAAAATTGCAATTGGCAAAAAACTCATTGGAAATACTTGATGAGAACTTTATGACGAATTACAAAGATAAGGCGATATCCAGAATGAGCAATCTGGTGAATTATGTCTACAAGAGACTCGTAGACAGATTTGGAGTTAAACCATGCCATCCAAAAAGAATGATAAGAAGCAGCAATGCTCAAGACAACAACCAAAATAAGGCGTTTAAAGAAAGACACCAAGCGCCAATACAAACAAGCCCTAAGAGATGGAAACAAGGTGCACTCAGCAAATTTGAAAAATGTGCCTAAGGGGGGGTCCATAGTACCCAAGATTTGTTTTTCGGCGATTTCTCACTCGTGAAAAATATTTTCGAACTCTAATTTTTTTTAATTGTGCAACTTATCGATGCGCTTCTTTTCATAAAAAATTTACTAAAATTTCTCGCCCGTTAATGAGATAATTAGCTTGGGTCCCTAGGAACACCCCCCCTTAGGCACCAATGGGAGTGTGATTTTAAAAATTAGCAAACCCAGTTGCCAGAAATATTTTTCTGATTATGTATGTTCATATGCATGAAACAAAATTAATGTACACTATCGAAAAAAATAATGAATCCTTACATTGCATACAAACCTATGGCAAATACGACTGCAAAAAATACAAGAATGTTAAAAAATGGATAATGCGAGTTGTGTTATAAATATATGTAAATTGGTCCTTCTACAGCAGATATAAAAATCAAAAGGATTTGCAATGTGTATGCTGTGGAAGCAGGGCCGCGGAAACATCATGTTACTTTTTGAGCGATTTTGACGCATTTCGAAAACAATGATTTGCCCCTAATTTCCAGACGATAAACCGGAACTCATTTATATTGCACCTTTGGCCTTGTCTTATGCCCCCTCAAAGGTGGTATGAGTTTCATTTCAAAATTCCATCGGGAAAGTGGTTCCTTAGGGGGGGGGGTTCCATGGAACCCCCCCCCCCCTTAGGCACCAACGTCAGTGAAAATACCTTAGGCACTTAAGTGTTAAGCTCGTACGCTTACACAACAAAGTAAGGAAACTAGAGCTGAAATCACAAGAAAGAAAAGGTGCCTGCAAAGAGCAGCACCAATTTCAACAAAAATCCACACACATACGCAAAACGTCTACTGAAATGAAAAGAAGAAATGCCAGTGCTCCATGTACCAATCGCAATCCTATACCTAGTTTGGAAAAATGCCCTAGAACAACCTGGCTACTACATGTAGTTATTTGCAATATATGGAGAACAGCCGCAATGTGTGAACGGAGAAACCATCCTTATATTCAAAGAGGAGAACACTAGTGTTCCTTCCTGCTTCAGGCCCATCACACTGAAGAATTCTAGTGGCAACCTTGGAATGGGTATTCTCGCTCAAAGAACCATCAATTACCTGACACAAAACAACTATATTGACAAATCCATTCAGAATGGTTTCAGGGAGTAAATATCAGGATGTGTGTAACACACAGAAGCACTAACCAAGATGGTAAAGAGAATGGTAAACCAATTGTGACGACATGGCTGGACCTTCAAAATGCATACGGTACTGTACCACACAACCTTGTACAGTTTGCTTTAGAGTGGTATCACGTTCCAGACCACATTAGGAAAATCATATTTAAATATTAAAATCATATTTGAATACTATGATGAGCTGTTCATATGTGTCAAAACTCTGTGCATGATAGGAGTCTTCAAAGGCTGTCCACTTTCCTGCATCCTGTTTCTGATCGTCTTCGATCTGTGTCTTGATCTCCTAGACCAGTTCAAACACCTCGGGTACTGCATGAGTGGATCTGACATCATATCATGCATCTGCCAAAGCATACGCAGATGACCTGACACTCGTAGCTAGAAGCCCAGAAGGATGCCAAGAACTTGTAAATACAGTGAACAACTTCCTCAAGTGGAAACGGACCATGAAAGCCAAACCAAGCAAATGCAAGTCTTATGCCATGAAGAAGTTTGTCCCCAACGCAGAACAAAAGCGACAAGGACACAAAACACAAATCCCCGCCTAGAAATAGACGGATAGCAGATTGCTTATATCCACAGTCAACCCCATGCGGTTCCTCAGAAAGCTGATCTATAAAAACAAGAAGGACAATAACATCAGGAAAATGGTAAGCACAACGCTGACAGAAATGCCCCAAACCACCAATTCAAGTCAACTGAGTGGGCTTATAAAGCTATGGATATACAATTATGCTATTGTACCCAAAGTGACGTGGGAGTTCACCATCTATAACTTCCCAATTTCCTACATCGAAAGCCTGGAAGCTACTTTCACCAAATTCCTGAAGCAATGGGCAAGTATTAGCAGATGCACCACCACCAGCGCTCTGTCCAGGAACAGGAAACACTATGACCTGCAACAGAAAAGGCTAACCACATCAGTCAAATCTATGCAAGTAACTAAGTACCATCTTAACAAGTACTCTAAAGATGGAAGTACACAGAAAATGTAAAACGACGAAAGCCGGATGGAATGGTATAACAGAATTACAACAGAAAAAACGCCATCTAATTCTGAATGAAAAGGCTAGAGGTCAGACGGACAGAGCCGGTGTGAAAGCAACTATAGTCCGGTGGGAGCCATAGTCCGGGCTCCATGACGATAACGGAATAAAGCGTAATACTAATGTTGCGGAAAGATGTCCTGTGAGACTCAACTGATACAGGCGACGCAGGATTGGTCGGAAGTACTGAACCGGGGAGGGCAGACGGATGTTTTGCTACTTGACTTTAGCAAGGCATTCGACAAGGTACCACATCTTCGCCTTGTTACCAAACTTAAATACTATGGCATCAGGGGGAAAGACAAATACCTTGGTGTCCTTGTTTTGAAGAGCGCCCCCAATTTTTTAAAAAATTGAGATTTTTAGACGTTTGCATTGGTAACTGGCTAGTAAACTATACCTGTGAATGGCTAAGCTAAAAAATGTCTATGTGTCGCAAACGAAGGAATTTTGTAATTAGTTTTTTTTTTTTTTTTTTTTTCCCAATTTCCTACATCGAAAGCCTGGAAGCTACTTTCACCAAATTCCTGAAGCAATGGGCAAGTATTAGCAGATGCACCACCACCAGCGCTCTGTCCAGGAACAGGAAACACTATGACCTGCAACTGAAAAGGCTAACCACATCAGTCAAATCTATGCAAGTAACTAAGTACCATCTTAACAAGTACTCTAAAGATGGAAGTACACAGAAAATGTCAAAACGACGAAAGCCGGATGGAATGGTATAACAGAATTACAACAGAAAAAACGCCATCTAATTCTGAATGAAAAGGCTAGAGGTCAGACGGACAGAGCCGGTGTGAAAGCAACTATAGTCCGGTGGGAGCCATAGTCCGGGCTCCATGACGATAACGGAATAAAGCGTAATACTAATGTTGCGGAAAGATGTCCTGTGAGACTCAACCTTGTACAGTTTGCTTAGAGTGGTATCATGTTTCAGAACAATTAGGAAAAATCATATAACTATTAAAATATATTTGGATACTATGATGAGCTGTTCATATGTGTCAAAAACTCTTGTGCATGATGAGGGAGTCTTCAAAGGTTGTACACTTTGTCCTGACATCCTGTTTTTATCGTCTTCGATATGGTGTATGATCTCCTAGACCAGTTCAAACATCTAGGGGGTATGCATGAGTAGTGGATCTGACATCATATCATGCATCTGCCAAAGCATAAGCAGATGGACCTGACACTCCGTTAGCTAGAAGCCAGAAGGATGCCAAGAACTGGTAAATACAGTGAACAAAACTTCCTCCAGTGGAAAGGGAAAAAAACGGCACCAGAAAGCCAAACCAAGGCAAATGCCAAGTTTATGCCATGAACGAAGGTGTCCCAACGCCGAACAAAAGGACAAGGACACAAAACACAAATCCCCGCCTAGAAATAGGACGGATAGAGATTGCTTATATCCCCGTCAACCCCATGCGGTCCTCAGAAAAAAAAACAAAAGCTGATCTATAAAAACAAGAAGGAACAATAACATCACGGGAAATGGTAAGCAGAACGCTGACCAGAAATGCCCCAAAACCCACCAATTTAAGTCAAACTTGAGTGGGCTATAAAGCTATGATATCACAATTTGCATGTACCCAAAGTGACGTGGGAGTTCACCATCTATAACGTCCCAATTCCATACGTCGAAAGCCGGGGGAAGTCTGGAAGCTACTTTCACCAAATTCCTGAAGCAATGGGCAAGTATTAGCAGATGCACCACCCACCAGCGCTCTGTCCAGGAAAAGGAAAGGAAACACTATGACTGCAAACAGAAAAGGCTAACCACATCAGTCAAATCTATGCAAGTAGTAACTAGTACCACCTAACAAGTACTCTAAAAGATGGAAAGGTACACAGAAAGAAAATGAAAACGACGCGCGAACGAAAGCCGGATGGAATGGTATAACAGAATTACCAACAGAAAAAACGCCATCTAATTCTGATGAAAAGGTCAGAGGTCAGACGGACAGAGCCGATGTGAAAGCAACTATAGCTGGTGGAGCCATGTCCGGGCTCCATGACGATAACGGAATAAATAAATACAGCGTAATACTAATGTTGCGGCAAAGCTGTTCCTGTGAGACTCAACTGATACAGGCGACGCAGGATTGGTCGGAAGTACTGAACCGGGGAGGACAGACGGATGTTTGCTCTTGACTTTTATAGCAAGGCATTTCGACAAGGTACAAGCATTCGCCTTGTACCAGACTTAAATAATATGGCATCAGGGGGAAAGACAAATACTTGGGGTCCTTGTTTTGAAGTGAGCGCCCCCAATTTTTAAAAACAATTGAGATTTTTAGACGGTTACATTGGTAAACTGGATAGTAAAGATACCTGTGAATGGCCTAAGTTAACAAAGTCTATCTGTGTCGCAAACGAAGGATTTTGTAGAAAATAATATCGGAGATTTCCGTAATAATTCAACGGCTGCTGGAATGGAAGGAAAACGGCTTACAATATGAAACCCGGGAAATAGACCAGGTACGTGTATACGCTCATCCATTAGTTGGTTTATTGGTTTAGGCAAGTCAATTAGAGGTCCATTTTTTTTTCGAGGTGGCACTTATTTCATCATGGACGGACATTTAAACTTAGCATTTCCAACTTTGCCGTTAAGTACCATCTGGGGATCCAATTTAATTACAAAATCGCTTATTTTATGATAAATACGCATTTTTGCGCATCTCTTTCGAGGTGTAGTTTGCTAGACAATTACAACATAACTGTGCAAAAAATATCAAATTTTGAAAAATGGGGGCGCTCTTCAAAAAGGTGCTGTTATGGCTTAACATAAGCGTCTCTCAGGAAATGTACTTGATACGTGTTTTAAAAGGTCTTACAACTTGGGCCGGACTGGGTGTTATTTCTGATTTCTTCAATTATAACTTCGCCTATGTTTGTATTTATGGATAGTCATAAGCTAGAGTTGAGAGGTGGTATACTAGTCATTTAAAAAATCAATTGACCCCTGAAAATACTGCAACCGTCGTAAGTCGTCGTTATAAATTGAAATCACTTTAATGGAGCTAGATTTGAATTGACAACCTTTCAACAGTACATTTAATAAAAATAGTTCAAATATGCTTAAAAGTGCGAAGGTCAGAAGTTCTGTTTATTATAAACATAAAACAGCACTATAATAAGACTTTACAATGCAATACTGGGGATTAATCGCGCTATTATGATCTCCTGAAGGTTGTGATTCTGTTTGTTAAAGGTTGACTCCCAAATCATCCATTTATCTGAAAGTACTATGAACGATATTACCGTGAAAATATAAAGCGTGGTATTATAATTATTCTTATTGCAGAGGGCCTTCATACCTGAATCTTTGATTATACTTTATAATAGCTGCCATAGTTTATACTGATTGCACGTGCCCTATATTGTCCTATTACTCTTCGCCTTCGGTAGGTATACAAAAAGATCCGCTATAATATTAATTAATATGGCTTCTTGGGCAATATTAATCGTCCATGCAGTGCATTCAATTCTTCTATAATGACCATTCATTCATCGGTATTCACGTTATACCAATTTGGCCGTAAATAAAGGTCTAACTATATATTACCTATATTGGTAAGCTGTGAAAAGCTGTCGAGAGAAAATCCTGAGGTATTTCGGCGGGTGCGGTGTTCGGGGTGAAATGTTTTCGAACTTCAAATACGATCCCTCAAGCTCGTTTTATACTTGACTTGGGAATAGCAATGTGTTAATATTGTGACTACAAGTTGCCGTATTGTCACTATTGGCCTGAAGAATTACAGCCAATCATTGCAGAATAATTATTAATCTGCTAATTGTAGTCTGTAATCCATAATGTAAAGTAGAGTTCAAATTAACACATTAAAGGGTTTTCGGCAACGATGAGATTCCATGATGGACAAAGATAAGATTTCTGAAAGGAAATTTAAGACTGAGAAGAAATATGTGGATTGGTACCAAATGTGAAATATAACTTAGTTTTGGAACAAATACGAAATTAGCTTTATGTTTTATGACAAATTACACAAGAAAGATCAGGTTTTGTTTTTACTCAATTAAATCAATTAACTTAATAAAAATTTCGTTGGAGTGCCTAATCAATATGCAAAAGAATTACCTAGGACACATTATATGGCATGCCTCAAAATTCTCGTTGCATCTTTGAATGATCCACCTTTCGATTTATAATACTTTTTATTTAGACTTTCAAATGCGCATGTCAAATTGTGATCGGTGCTGAAATTTAATTTTAATGGACAAACACAAAAGAACCGCTTGTAGTTTATGGTGCAGAGAGTTTTAAAGAGAACTTGGCAGTAATCTTGATTAAAACTGTCCAAACTCTTGTCTTGAAAATAATTACCCACAAGACACTCATTCGTTCTGCCGATGACCTAATCTATTTTCAAAATGTTTTATGATTTTTAAGCGGCGGATCTCAGACAAATTTCATAATTTTTCCATATAGTTATGGGTATATATATATATATAGATATTGAAAGATAATATATATAGAGATCTATATATGAATATATGCTTCTTCAAATAGTAGTTCATGTTATTGTGTAGGCATGCTCTTGAATACACGTTGTCATTATTAATTCATGTTCAGAATGTATATTAGAAAAGTACCTTCGAGGGTTTTGGGTCCCTCCCAGCACATATTTGTATCTCATTGTATAGTGGCTATTATAAAGTGTCAAAAAAATCTGTTACAAACTTTAAAGTGAATATTTAGAATATTTTTAAATCGAATTGCATTTCAACGTGGTTTTATTTCCAGGAAAAATCAAAAACATCGCAATCACAAAATCAATATTTGTGTGACTGATTTTATGATAGCATTCAATGACCGTTTGGTGTTAAATTATAATGGTGATATTCTAACAAAAAGATGGTTTGTGTAAATGATAATTATTTAAAGCAATAATTAAATGAATATAAATAAAAATAGAGTTATAAATGCAAGATAAGGAGACCCAATACATATATCTGTGGCCATATAGCACAACAGAAAAAAGCCAATTGTGAATGAGGTCAAAGATGAATATAAATGCCCACCTATGTTCCCCCTGAAATAGTAACAACATCAAGAGAAACAAGACGTCGCAGTAATCACCATCAGACAAGCAGGGCATCGTCATTGAACTTACAGTACCTGCTTAGGCATGAGAACTTAGCAAACATAAGGAAAAGCTGAAGTAACGAAGACCTGATCCCGGAATGGACAAGAAGATGGAGGGATCTAAAATCCTGAGGAGGTGGATTCAAAGTGATTCAAAACGTACACTCCAATCCTGCTTCAAGTTATTTCGTCACTAGAAAGAGATTAACATTGAATTCTGTAGCAAGGACAGCCCTCAGAGCAAAACCCATATTCCCGTGGCTGACAAGAAATTCAAAGCCGTTTGGAAATTGATAATAGACCAATCCTTCGCCCAAGTCATTAGTTATAGGATGGGACTAAGAGACAAGCCCCCAAGTAGGTCTAGGATCCTGTACCAGTCTTAATCTGAATGGTTTCGCCACATATGAAGATGTTTCAGCCGTTGCCAGACCTACCTGTGGGTTTTAGACAAGGGTCTTCAACGGTAAACATTAGGTTAGACTTGGCAAGTCATCATTTACCAACAGATCCCAGACTTACAAAAGATACTATAACTTCAAATGGATCCGTGTCAATACATTTGATGCCACTGGAGGGTGGGGGAGGGAGGGTTTCAAACCCGCGCCGCCGCCCGTTCCCGAGCGGGCGAAGAGCAGTTTCAGCCAGCTGGAAGGATTGATGATACAGGGAAATGAATGTTACAGGGAAACTTGCTGTAGCGGTCCTTTACAAAAACCATTGATTGCGATCAAGCCAGGAAAGCGGGCCACGGTCAGAAATTTTACAATTTTGAATGAACTATGGCTTAAATATGTTTGTTGTGTTTGTGGTGTGTGAAACGAATATAGAACGGCAATACAATTGGTTTGTTAGCATATTTAAACTTATGCTATCTAGTCAAGGTAGCATTTTTGGCCAGTGGTGACTTTACTAGTCAGTGGTGCAAATTTGGTACACTTTCCCCAAAATGCAATTTATCTGAAGAATGTCATGTAGGACAAGATACATGAGAATTTTGATGTGTAAGTCGGTGCATTTTTGAAATCCGCAATTTTGAAATATGGCATTTTAACACCACTTTGTAGTCTCGCTTAATATTGGTTTTTGTTCTGATTATCTTCTCCGTTTTCTCTCATGATGGACATTTGCTATTGATAGGAAGTGTGGTTGTGAACACTATGAGGAATGCATGTTATTTGAGCAAATGGGCTCAGTAAATGTGCATGTTGTAAACATTGTTATAATGAAGTTTTATAATTTGAAAATTTAGATAATTTATGTTCATTCATTTGAAATGCCGACGGCTAGCTGTTTTTATATATTAATGCAGTTAATCATGTTTTTTGACACGATTCGTCATTGTCCACAGAGCTAAGAATAGGCAATTTTCCACAACCGGAGATGCAACTGAGTACTGTCACAGGCAGGACCACAGGTCATTAATTTGCATGCAAAACAAATTCATTTGCATACATGAAGAAATGAACCTGAATTGATAAATACTTTAACTGGTCTGAAAATTAGGTAGCCTTAGCATTTTAGGTTACCATCATATCTGTATCAAGACCTCATTGGATGGCTTGGAAGAATTCCTGGAGGAGCACCAAACGCAGGTATCAATTGCCTCGACCGTACACTTGGCCAGGCCAGTTCTTCATAAACATCAACATTGGTCTAAATTACAATGGCTTGACATATAAATCTTAAACCAGAATATTACACAAAATTTCAAGGCATTGTTCCGCCTTTCACCATTCACTTGCCTACAAGAAAAGAATACATTATTATGGACGAACCATGAATTATAATCTAGCTGCCAATAACAAGCCCGAAAAAGGATTTATACCGATCGGCGCATCCAAACCACATACAATCAAAGTTTACAAGGCAAATCGAGACCCAAAGCG
>JAMKCH010044412.1:0-12288 GCA_023653785.1 Ophioderma brevispina
TTTAAAAAAGAGAAAGCGACATCCCTGGGAAATATCTGAGTTAGGCCTTTGACAATCCTGGTATTCATGGCATTACGTCCTCAATGGCAAGCGACGAAACAGGGCCGCTCCCTAGAATAAGATTTGTATATACAAACACACAACTGCATTTTAATTGAGGGCAGTATTAAGGTAAATAAAGTCTTGTATCTATTAACTCCGCCCAGTATTGTTTTATCCCCACCCATTGTAGAATACCCGGGAAACCAGTGACCTTCACTGCTGCTTCCCATGTAACAGGGGGTGAAGCGGGAGGCGAACTCGAGGACAAACTAGAATACTAGTCGCATTACCTACCGAAAACCGTGAACTACCCTGTGTGAGTGGTGAACTCGTGAATAGATTCCTAAATTACCCCATGTTTGCCTAGAGAAATAGGGGTGAATTCCTTTGTTCTAGACCCAGGATTCAGGACGGGTTTCACTAACCGAATTCTGTGTTTTTTTTTACCTGGGCAACAAGATCAAGCGGGCACACCAGTGCGAGTCAAGATCCGTGCAGATAGTGAGCACAAACGGGGAGCGCATGTCTTGTTACGATCACCGCAGTGTACTGAACGAATACCGGGCGCACAATCATCTATCGGTAGATATTATTATAATAGTCAGCTTGCAACACGGTGAATATCTGTTTTTTTGTTGCTGTTTTTTTTTTTTTTCTTTTTGTCTCCTTTTGCCGTTGCCTGAGTCACTCTACTCGCGAGTACATCATCAATTATTACCAATCACTGCACACCCTATCCCTGTACAAGGGAAAGGACAAGGGGAACAACAATTGCTGTAAACAGGAACTAGGCGAACGCAACTAAGAATCAGGTTCTGCCTATAACCATTCAGCGTTCCCAAAGGTTTGGCATGGACCACTTTATAAAGCCACTGTAGAAATCCCTGGCCGATCACATTGCAGATGCGTCGTGCCATACCGTACTGCTAATAATCAATTGGACTTTTGTAAATTGTTTTGGGAGATTTCTGCAGGGCAACCATTTGTGGAAAAAAGGTACGTTTTTGTTATTCGTAGTTCTTGTACTTTTGTTTAAATTATTATTATATTAATTTTTGCTTTTACGGGGCAGTGTGACCCTAGTGCTTTTATTTTTACACAATTTCTGATTTTTTGCACCAGTTAAACATCACCATAGGTATCTCTCGTTACTAAAAAGGTTATACAATGCAGACAATCCTGAGTTGTCTTTTTTTGCCGATTTTAAAACCAGCTCTTTGGACCATTTAAAGTCAACCAACCACAGGGTCATAACGGCGGGAATCTAAGCACATTACACGCCGTGGCCGCAAGGCGCAGCATCGCGTCGCGCGGTGATTTTTGCTGGCGTAATGAAGCGTGCGCGTGTTTTAACTGTACTTTTGCGCGAACGCATCTTGAAAAACGAAAAATATCTTTGAAAATGTAAACAAAGCGCTAATTTAGAGCGTTCAGATGAAATTTCAATTTCTCTATTTTTGGAGTTTAATGACAAAAGAGGTTGTATTCCATAGTGCATAAAGATGTATTTTCATCACTTGCTCAACATACTCAATTGTGGAAGTAAACGTAAAGTTATTTGAGCAAGAGACAGCTTGAAATGGCTGAAAAGTCACTTTTTTTACTAAAACACAGATTTTTGCGCAATGTTCAATTTTCGCAAAATCTGGCAAATTTTTTCAGACAAGATAACTCCAAAATACCGAAGTAACAGGTAAAGGTTTAACTTTCCTACGATAGCGATCGGTCCTCTCTAGGACGGTTTTCCCTCAATTTTTCATTTTTCGGTATCTAACTAAAGATATTCTCCAATATAAACTCAAAGTTTGGAAAGAAAGGTAAAAATACACTTTTTTGACATTTTTCCTTATATTTCGAAAAGTAAGCTCTATTTTTAAAAAATTGAACAAACGGCCCTAGACAAATTTGTCTTGTCTCTAAAAAATACATAAGAAATCATGAAAATTCAAATTTTTTTTGTTTGTTCTGTCTGAAGAATTTTGAGGCAAAATCATTATTTTTTTAGTATTTTTCTGAAAATCGGCAAGTTTTACATTAATCTGATGCCATCATCGGGTTCATCGTCAATTTTCTTTCTAGAAATGTAAACTTTTACATACAATAATCGAATATTTTCAAAGATACAACCAAAATAGTCTCGGAAACTCAATGTTGACACTGTCCTTAATTAAGAGAAATCTCTCACCCAACCATGACCGTGCCACCAGTTTCTCGGCGTACCATCTCCCTTGCAAGGGGTTGGTACATTTTGTGACCCCACTTTGGCCCCCGACTCTGAATTCCAGCAGCATTTTACAGAATACAGTGAATGTGAGCTGCATTTTATTCGCGTAAGTAAACGGCTGAGTTCAGATAGTCGGTCCGCAAAGTGGGGTCACAAAATGTACAACCCGCGTCAAGCTTGCTTCTGCTCTCTTACATCCCGGTATAGAATATGGGTGGTTTGAATGTTTGTTGATTTGGTATTCTTGTCATTGCATACACGTTTACCTGGCTGTGGCACCTTATCTTAGGCCGTATTTAGAGCCAGGCCCGTACCAGGGGTGTACAAAAAATGATGTTTCATCGCCTCTTTTGGCACATGTATCAAATTCTCTCCGTTAAAATCCTGGCTACAGGTCTTAAGATATTCTTCTGTATAATGCAGTATGTAGCGGGGTGTCTGCAGAGTCCTTGTTCATGTAGCTTACAGTTTCTCCACAAAGCTATAATGGGAAGTTATAGACGATGAACTCCCCGGGATGAACGCCCAGTCTTGGCAGGATTCCATTTTATACAATCTCAAGTCTCATGATGCCAGTGCCCGGCTTAATTTTGTCCTGTCCACATCTAGCAACTTTAGAGTTTCTTGGTTTCTTACTTCTTCTTGTAAGTCCTAGAAGAGTTTCCACGAATTTGACAAAGAACGAATTGATTGTGGATCTAGCTATTTCTTTCCCATTTGATCGTCTTAGGATCGAAGATAACTAAATTTAAGTTTTATGACCCTCTCGTCAAATTTGCACATTGTACACATACCGCGGCCCTCTACTCAGCTCATCAGAGAAAAAGTGGGAAAAACAGAAAGAAAGGGTTTGGTAAGCCCCCAGGCTCTTTCCTGAAGGGGAGACAAGGTGAGACGTCCCATAAACAATTAAAATGCATAAATATGCCATATATCTAAATAGATTTTTAAAAGATTTATTTCAATTTCCTCAATCTGAACCGAACTTTTTAAACACTGTTGGAAGATTAGTCCCAATTTCCAATAATCTGAAAACCAAAATTTTTCGACAATTGGGGGAAAATTAGTCCAATTTCCTCAAAATAAGCCAAAATTTTTCAAAATTTTTACTAAAAGGTCACAAACATGGCCCAGAATCTGCATCTCTGGTATGGGTATGGCCATGGGTCCCTTTTTGGCAAATTATTGGTAGAGATATGGGCCTCCTTTTAGACTTTTGTAGGCACGTCATAAACCAAACTTGAAGAGCCCGATTACCTTTTGTTTGCGGCCCGCAGCTAGTTTGGATTCATCCAATGCGGCCCCTTTGCCAAAAAGGTTGGACACCCCTGTACTAAAGTTTTTAGCCCAGGAGCTAGCAGACATTTGTAACACATCTCCATTACAAAAGGTTTGAGTGATTAAATATTAGACAGATTACAGGAAACCCCTGAAACATAATCTTAAGTGCCACAATGGTGCCTTAAGGATAGGGGGCAAGATAAAAAGTTTTGTACAGGCGTCAAATTTTAAAATTGATCCAATCAAGTTAAAGTTACCATGTCATTTGTCTAACTACAAGGATTCAGAAAAGGTATAGTTGTACTAAACCCACAAAGTAAATTTTTAAGTTACTCTCTCGATTTGGGAATAAAAATGGTGGCAAATTATTGGTGAAGCTCATAGGATCAAATAAGGAATAGGTTTGAGTGTCTCAAATGCTTGCTTAAGAAAGTATGGGGGAACAAGGTCAAGCCCCATTGAATTCAATGGACGTTGAACCTTCTGTGCCCGACAACATCGATAACTCGCTTTTTAGCCGTCCAAATTATTCCTTATTTAATCCTATTAGCTCCATCAACAATTTGCACCATTGTTTATCTAAATCGGAGCAATCTTAAAATTTGAACCCCTTTACACTGAGATTGACCTTTTTATTGATTTTTGTTTCTGTTTTTAGCCTATAACCTCTTAACTTTACGTTGTGATAGTACAAACTATACTTTCCTTAATCCTTAGTGGTTAGACAGTAACCTGTATCTTTTCAACTGATTGGATCAATTTAAACAATTTGACCCTGTACAAACGTTTTCTTTGCCCCCTCCCTCATTAAGGCACCACTTGCTGCACTTAATAATCACGTTTCTGGGTCCCTGTCAGTCTGTCACATATTTAATCACCTCAAACCTTTTGTACTTGAGATGTGTTACAAAGGTCTGTTACTCCTGGGTTATTTGGTTATATGCCCTACTTTACACTTTGCTGACTTGCCTTCATTGCGCGGGTCCACGTATAGAATTCTTTAAAACTGATTGATCAGTGTTAGCATCTTCTGTCTTTTAGCTCTTACTTTAGAATTACCTGCGTATGAGGCATTAGCGCCTGATGGCTAAAGTTGAGTCTGGTATCCGAACCTCCTTCAGGATGCATCAGACGGATCCCTAGAATATGCTTTATTAGAGAACATTTCGTTTGTTATCTTTCTCTAGCAACCCCGTACATCCATTGCTTTAAATTGTGCTAGCGTTCCTAATGTCCTTAATGCCGAAATAACGCGTTTTTGTGCTTGTCTCAAATTGTTATAAACACCGACGAAAAAGCCGAATTGCAGGGTATGAATTTTAGTATTTTACAGGTTTGCACTTCAAAGATTACTTCTTTGATCTTGTTTTCTTTATTTATACAAGTTAGTGTGGTCTTGGTAAATTGCAGCGTGTCTTTTTTATGCTGTTTTTTTTTTTCGATTCTTCTTCTTTCTGCGTTATTTGCACTTGTATTGAATCCCCGTGGTCAAACTGTTAATTTTTGGTTCATAGTACACAGCATTTCCTCCCTCGGTTCGCAGAAAAACAGAACACTCAACTGAGCAGTGCAGAAGGCGGCGTATGTGGGTCGTGATTAAAATGGTTTTTTTTTAAAGTGGTATTTGGTATATTATGCGATGCCGCTTTTGTAAATTTTCCAAAAAAACCGAATTTAAATCAATGTTTATTTTTATTAACTTCACATTATGCTACTGGATGCCAACAAAACTAGACTAAGCTGTGTTGTGTTTTGGACCATTCTTCGGTCACGTTTGTTCGACCTAAAAAGGGTAAAATTTTATTCTCAACCCAAGCTGTTTTGCCAGTTAACCATCTGTTGTTACTTTTGGTATAATGACTAACCTTTAGTCCAAACCTGAACCACAATATTGTTTCCACTTCGCTAGATTGGTAAATTTTGTCAACTTCTGTGATTATTTAAGTACTCATATTCTTAAGTTATTTCAGAAAGACAATGGTACTTTGTCATTACACAATGTTGGTAGTAACAGTAACCCGCAAACGTACTTTCTTTGTAACTATCAAATTTATATCAACTGTACGGTCAAGTACGGTCACGTTTGTGACATTGGTGGTTACGTGTTGACATCTCCATTAACTTATCCATTAAGTTATAATAAAATCTGATGTATTACCCATATTCTCAACTATGTCAAACACTTTCATTACAGTGTCAATGGTAATAATTTGCAAAGAGTGATCTACTCCCTAGTATGCAAATCTGTTTCCCTGTGTTGAATAGTGCAACTTCAACCCCAACCTTTCAACAGACGCCATGGAAATTTTGATTTACACGACACCATGATCAGTAATCTCAAACTTGTAACTTGTAATGCTTATTCTTTGTTTTCACCCCTTCAGATCCTCTCTTGGGATTCTCTATTCACCCCGATATAATAGATGGTTAACTAATAACAAAGGTTAACACTGCTACTTTCTACAATATGACCAGAAATTTGATGTCCCTGATCTACCAAAATGGTGAGTGTCGGTCCGTGGTGTGGACAGTAATTTAGTACATCAATAACTTTGAAAAGAAAAACTAAACGGGACCAATACATTCCTTTGTGTAAGGTAAGGTTACACAACCAAACTGGCTTGACATGAATATGTAACATTATGAGACAGTTTTCTAGTAATACAAACTTCTTTGTCTTTTTGGTTCCTAACCAACTTGTGACATACCAACGTCTCTTAAAATTCGTTTTTACTGCTTTTTTTTATTTTGTTTATTTTTATCTTTTTTCCTCCCCGTTGGGTCTACCTTTACCCCCTTCTTTCCTTTTTCCCTGCATCTCGTCCCATTAGTCCTGCTGCTGTTTGTTATCTTCCTGGTCGGACGTTATGTTTGAGTTTCACAGTCCTAGGACCAGATGTTTTAAAATTAGGAGGTCCTTAGACCCCATTTTGATTGTCAGGGTCCTAGGGACTATCTGTAATAACACGCAGTGTCCTGTTTACTATCTGTATAAAAACTAATATCCTCTACATTTGAAATAATGGGATTCTGAATTTTATTACATTGCACAAATCTCAGCGTCCCTAAATTGTGAGGGTCCGGGACTGTGTGTTTACTAGTTGTGAGTGTCCCATGCGTGAATTCACAGTCCTAGGACCATATGTTTTAAAATTAGGAGTCCTATGGATACCAAGTTTTGGCTTCCTCAGTGTCCTGGGGACTATCGTAATGACACGCATTGCCAAGGCTACATGTAATAAAAGGAAGAGTCCTAGGAAATTAAAATAGTGGGACTCTGAATTGTATTACATTACACAAATCTCAGGGTCCCTAAATTTGGGGGGTCCGGGACGGTGTGGTGCTAATCGTGTGTGTCCCTGCAGCTGGTTTTCAAAGGCAACATCCCAGCAACAATTGAATGTCTGCTTGAAATGGCACACCATTAACTATTCTCTTTAACCTTAAAAGGCCCGCGGGGAATCCGCCCCCCCCCCCTCAACACATTTTTTTTGTCGGATCTCCCCTATTTCTATTTTTTCACGCCCAAACTAACATGAACTTTTTTTTTTTGAAGCCTTGCGCTCGATATAGACCATTTGAACAAATCGGACCTACGGTTATGACGCGGCGTTACGTAATCGCGCACTGCGTGCGAATGAAAAGCTATTTCCCATTGAAATTATACGACAAAGAGCAGCAATCCAGTTTTTTGTGTGCTAAGAAACAGTTTAAACTATGTTTTATCTTATTTATTTGATTTATTTGTAGTAAAGCAAGCATGGGTGCGCATACTCTTGACAAACATCATGGCAAAAATCCAACTGTTTTTGCTTGAAAAAAAAAAAACATTTTACTGCACCGCGTGCAATAATACGACCAGCGATGAAATGAATGCAAATTGGACTGTACAGACGACCTGGCATTGGAACAATAGCCCAGCATTGCACTGTTTTTATACTCCTCGAGGGCATTCTGCTCGTTACAAAGTGTAAAGCCCCATTTGGATCGTATCCTCATAGCAATTATAAAGGAAATCTTGCTTCAACAGTGATAGTGACCTACTGTAGAACCAACATGGAAGAAGACACTGCCTACGCTCAACTCAAGATGCCATTGAATACCTTTCAGCACAGAACTTTTAACTGGTAGTAGGAGAATTGCAACGCCAGGATAGGACTGAGAAGCAAAGTTCGCTCGCCGCGAAGGAAGAACGAGAAAATGTAAACAAAACTGTTGGATCTTCAGGTAAACACAGCTCATCAATGCATACTACTTTCACATGAAAATGGAAAAGCTCTGGAGGTATCAGGTATCAGCTTGACTACACATTAAACCGAAAGGGATGGAGGGATCATCATCTGAATGTAGAGGCATAAGCACTTTTGCCAGTTTGGGCCTCAGACCATAGCATGGTCTTTACACTGGTTAGGTTCAGTCCTCGGGTAAAACATAATGGCGCCCTAGAAAACTCGACATGAATTGCGCCTCTCATAAGATAGGATTACCCTCTCAAGAAGCATCCATAATTGAGGTACGCAACCTCCACTCTATAAATGCTCAATGTATCTGCGAACAGACAAATTTTATGGAAAAAGGAAAAACGTGATTCAATTTAGGGAGACGAATAAGAGAACCCGTCATTGATGATGTGGTATCAACACAAAGTACAGTTGAAGAGAACAGACACAAGTATTATAACGCCTCGTCTATGATCCCCTTTTTTGGGGATGAGGTTTTTAAAAATCCAATACTTCACATATATGTGGTATCCCCCCCCACTGGATCGCTTAGATGGTCTTCTTTCTAGTTGCATCAAATAAGCAGAAACATTCCAGATATGACTTCCCTATGATGTCTAAGTCAGAGAGGTATGAATACCTGGATATTTGATGCCACGGATAATGATACTTGACGATTTTGCTGGCTTACCAAGAGTAATAGCATAAAACTCTATGTTTATATAAAACAGTCGTTTGTCCTCATTTAGAGCCAAAAACCATACTGGCATCTGATATTCCGAAGGTTTTTTTTTTTCGTTCTACACTCCGTCTTGAAATTGTCATTTGCTGCTTTTGGACGTATGAACCACTCCTCAATCCATCACTTCAAAGCGTCTAAACACTACTTCTATTCCGGTTTGTGCTTATTTTTGCAACGAAGAGGAGCAGAAAATACCAATTTGAAATTACAATAAATCTCCCCCCCCCCCATATTCGTATGTGAATAAGCTTGCTATAAAAGGAATCTGAAGGGACTGCATCAAGTCTCATAGGATAAGTCTTAGCAACAGATCAATGTAGAAGAGCAAGCACCGCAAAAAGCAAATATTGTTACACTAGCAAAACGTCAAAGAAACGGCAGCTTAAGGAAATACCCAATAAGAAGCTAGACAACTGGTACAACCACTTATTTTAGACATCCCCGAATCTACTGAATGCCTACGGGTGGGAAGCGTGGTCTAGGTTGGGTGCTTGCCTGTGGCGCAAATTACCAAACAAAAATCCCGGGTTCGAATCCCAGTGGGTCACTTTGCTGGGATTTACTCGGGTGCGCAATCTGGATTTAATCTGTAAATACGAGCTATTGATTAAGACGATACCGCTCTCTTTCATGGTTCACTTGGAATTGGGAAATGATCATGAAGCATCCCGTCCTTCGGAGGGACGTTAGCCGTCGGTCCCGTGTACAGAGAGTCACAACTGTAACAATTACATCGCAAGTCAGTGGTCGAATAGAATATGGTGTAAACCCCTTGACTGTTCCCAATCCGCCCCAGTCTAAAAAACGCGGGCCATGTTAGGAGCGTCGATATAGATACACGCGCCCGTATCAGCTTTACATGTTGAAGAAATTCCTGACCCCACCACACCATACGTAATGACTTCTGGACACCTAAGAAGACACTGAATTAAATGGGCCCCACTATATGAAAGGCCTATATCTCAATACAAGAGAGTTTCCACCGACTAGGAGAGTTCAAGCTGTCGATTCTCTAGGACAATTCATAAAAAAAGACCTATACTGAGGATTGAATACACCTTAAGAATTGAAGCGGTGCAAAGATCTACACGGCATTATCTTAATTTTTGCAACAGGGCCTATTAACCACCATTACCGTCATCGATTTCAAGTAAAGCCTTTGATAACACCCCTCGAGGTAAACGATGAAAATGCTAAGGGCATATGGTAACCCACGCCTACTTGTGAATGTCATCGAACAAAGGTCTAAGTGATCACACCCGGATGGTGGAAAACTAACCTATGTGGAATTACTTATTATTTCTTATTACGCTCCAGAGCAGAAAGCCCCAGAATCCTATGCAACACATTAATACCAGGGGTGCAACTGTCATTTGCACTAGCAATCCCAATGATTACTGTAAATAGTGTTTTTGAAATCTGCCTTATCTCTGCTAGTATAGTCAGTTCAATAGTAAAATGATAGACCTCTGGGGATAATAGTCTTGATATACATAATAGGCATTAACTTATTTTTCTTCGAATAGGTTTGGAACATGAAAAAACAACTCAATATCCCTCATATATTCACTTTTGCTGTTAGACTCTCTGTGTTGTCCGTTACTTGATCCTGGGGTCCCAAAATGGCATTGAACATCAACACATTCAAAACATTCTCTTCGGTCAAACCTTTTAAATTAAAAAAAAATGTATATAAGAGTTTAATATTTGAAATATATTTAGAGTGCATGTACATATATGCGACCCCGTTTATCATTTTCGCGCGTGCCACTAATTTATGTCAATAAATGTGATACCGTGATAACATTATTCGTATATAGATCGATATTGTTTTTGAAACCCTCACAACAGTAACATATACAAATTGACTGATGGAAATGATCCTTTGTAGTAATTTAAGCTGATAAATTTTGCCGCTCTTTGATATGCTTATGTTGGATTTCTGTACTTAAGTGCAAATAGCTGCCGCAATCGGGTCTTTTACCGCTCTCAAGTTTATGCTTGAGTCATATGGTAGAAGTATTTTTATGAACAACATTTAACTTAAGAAATATGCTATTAACATTTTTTGCTATTAATAAATACGTCGTGTTGTCAAAAATCTAGTGGTCTTTGACCTAACGTTTTCTGTCGATACTACCATCACACTACCGTAGTCTAGGGAAAAAACTGGCTAAACTTTGGCCAGGTTCTATAAAATTTTTATATAGGAAATTCGAATACCCCAAAGTACAAGCTATTTCACCGAATAACATGTTTTTCATATTACGTACACGAAGTTTTTTTTTAGTTATCTATTAAACGTACATTGCATTGAATTCCCAACACTGAGATACCCAATAGTCATACCGTCTGAAGTGATCCAATCGAGTGAAATGAATGAGTAAATTGCCTCCGATCTGCTTTGTAAATGCAATAATTTGAAAACATAACAGTTTTACATGCCAATTATGAAAATCCAATCCTTTCGAAATGTAACTATTAGATTTTTGGTGACATTTGAAAGCAGCATTTGGTACCAAGTTGGGTGTCAGATGTTGGGTGATTAGTTTGAGTGGGTCAGATAAGCTTGTAAGGTGTCAGTGTTGGTGTTAAGTGTGAGATGTGGGTGTCAGATTCGAGTGGTCCAAATGTTTGTGCAGGTGTCAGGAGCTTGGGTGTCCGCCAGGTTGGGCATCAGGTGTTCGGTATTGATGTCAGATGAGGGTTGGGTGTCAGTGTTTCGATGTTGTGTCAGTGTAGATTGGGTGTCAGGTGTCGTACGTTGTGTGTAAGGTGTTGAGCTTCATGAATTGGGGGTGTCATTTTGGTTGTCAAGTTTTGGGTGTCAATATTTGGTGTCGGGTGTCATGTTGGGTGTCAGGTTTTGGTGGTAGAAATATTGAGTGTTGGGTGTCAATGTTAGATGTTGGTGTTAGCTGTCATAATGTATGTTTGGTGTTGTCCAGGTGTTGGTGGCCTGTTTTGGGTGTCAATTTTCGGTTTCAGCTGTTTGGTGTCCGGTCAGTTTTCAGTGTCAGAATGTTTAGTTGTAGGTATCTGGTTTTGGGTGTCATAATTTCTGGTGCCAGGACTCGGGTGGTCTGGGGGGTGGCTGTGTCCGGTTCCTAGTTTCTGGTTGAGCTTATTTACATTTTCAAAAGTACATACAGGATACCAGATTCTGAAAACAAAATAATATAAATTGGATTTGGATTTTTTTCTCACAATACTCCCAAGTAATTGGTCTCGCTAGAGTTTTAAAAAAAAATTGGTGGCGAGTCGCGCAGCGACGAGCACAATTGGTGTTTTAAAACTCATAGCTCGACTAATTACTTGGAGTATTGTTCTCAAATCCATCCAATTTTATATCAAACTATATAAAAAAAGAAAAATTAAATTTTTAAGTGTTTTTGACAGTAGCGGGAAATATTGTTATTTTCTAACAGTAGTAATTAGCCAAACATGGCAAAATGGAATAGAGGTTGACCAAGATGTCAGCGTACACTGTTTTCTCTCATTTACGACTAACGTTGCTGTTCCAGCAACTTGGATTTAAACTGTGTAGAAACCTGTTGCAGAACCGTACGCAAGGATTTTTTTTTTTGGGGGGGGGGGTAATAAAAGGATCCTAACCTAACCCCTAGAGTGTCCTTTGACTTTTTGCACATCTCATCATCAAAAAGTGTACTTTCTTGTCCAAATTTTTCTTTTTTTAAATTTTGGACCTTTTATTTAATACCAAAAATTTACAATTGTAAATTGTCAAAAATGTAATTGCTTTGATAAGTGTAACTTCT
>JAMKCH010044413.1:0-37529 GCA_023653785.1 Ophioderma brevispina
ACGTTTAGCCTCCTTTGACCTTATGACTCCTAATGACTTGTCGGTGAACGTATTTGACTCCTGAGAAGACAATGAATCAAACATTGGTAGTTTTGACATACTTTCAAATCGCATTCGGTGGCCAGATTGAATAAATAAACAGACGGTTCTCATTTTTCAATACTCTCGGCATTTAGGAATCATTCACTCTTTAAAAAAAAAATACCATCGCTCGGTCCCCGGTGTCACACGACCAGATCACCAAGAGTAACATGAGGTACCAACTTGTCACCCCACCCCATTCCCCTCCTCCATCAAGTTTACATCATCGTAGGCCCTACGGCAGCAATATATTTTAGGGTGGGTTAACATTTTGACCACAGACAGACCCACACACATTATACACACACATACGACCAGAGTAATCCCTATGTGCTTCTGAAATTCTTGCGCATCCCACAACAAAAACTCCTGTTAGAAGTAATTTCCAGTCAGTCTTTTTTAATACACGCATTCACAAGTGTCACTCAAACTTTTAAAACGATGTTGTTTTTCTCGAACTCGCATTGAACCTTATTCTACAGTCTGTATGTCAATTCCCTGGGGAGAATTGACTAAGGTCGCCCAATCTTTTTTTACTGTACTAGACCTTTTGTAACTAAAGGGGATCACACCCATTAAATCAAAAACTATAACAGTTGATTTTATCAAAACAAATATTCAGTTTCTTTCACTTATAAATATAAAAATAGACCATTCGTAAACTTTCTTTGCTATGCTTTCAGCCAATAACAGTATTACATAACAAAAAAATTATGGCACAGTTTACCATTCACAAATATAATTTCAAAATCTCTATTTAGTTTTCTCAACAAATAACCTCATGTGACAGAAAGATACTCCTATTTTTTCTGCTTCGGACAAATTTAGACGCAAGATGGGATGAATTCTCAGTATATTGACCCACATATCCCCATGCAGTTCTTCCCCCAAGGATGTCGAATTCATGGGTGGTGGTGGCTTCAAGTGAATTCTTTCCAGAGAAACTAGTTTTCATTACACAAATTTAAAATCAGTGGTAATTAACACATCAGGTATTAAATAGCCATCACCAGTGGTTAGTTGAAAATTTTATACAATTTCCTTGAGTTGACAAAAACCAAAAGATTGAAAATTTGACAAAGTTGGCTACCAATACCCGATGCATGTTTTGAGTTATTGCTTAATGCATCTCATGGGACATCATTCAAATTATCCATTAACATTCATTCAAGTACTTTGATGGATAGAAAGCAAGCCAAGCACTTGCCATTAACTTGGAAGACAAATAAAAGTTAAATACACTCAATACAATGGTAATTAAAGCCCAAGAACATAATCTTAAATTTAAAACAAATTAATTCCAGACACCGGTTTTTTAAAAATTCTTCCAGAAATTAACTTTTAAATTTGTCAGCCAAGTATTACTAAGAGGAAAAGAGACTTTCGACTTTGAATGTGCTTAGAAAATTACAATTCACACCTGGATTACGGTTATTGAAATTCAGCATTATGCCAGTGACCACGTCCCAACATGCAGTCAATTACGCCAGGGGTGCCGAACCGAATTCACAGGGTGGTTGGCACCACAACACTAAATTATTTCCCTGTATACAAATACATTGTTACAATTACCAGAATTTTACCAAAAGCATAAAAAACACTTAAGGGGGGGGTATGGGGTCTGAAGAATATGATAAAAAATTGTCCTAATCACAGGAAAATGAGGTAATGCAATGGCTAAATTTGTAGCTGTTGTAGATTGTAAACTACAAAATGCTTTTTATTCGATCTCAATTGGACATTCGGTTCCGACGATATAGCTGATCAAGTGAAGTAGTGTACGCAAAATTTGCCAAAATGCGGCCGTATTCTCAAAACGATGTTTAAAATAAACGGGGTTAGGCCTTAAAATGTGGTTAGCTAAACGCACCGTTTAAGAAACCGCAGGTGAAATATTTTAACAAGTCGTTTTAGCTAACCACTGTATTTAACGCCGTAAAAATATCCACCGAACTGTGGACTTATCTTCGCCTATTCATTACGTTGCCGTGAACACCCATAGTTATGTAAACAATGCCTTCCGTAGTTGTATATGCAATGCAGGAAGCCCATCGGGTAAAATTTCAAGAAGGTCGCGTGACGCAAGAGCTTTAGAATTTGTTGAATGACGGAGGACAAAAACCCGGGCCTATTTAAAAATGTTGTGAGCCACTTGCTAGCATTCAATACTATACCAGTGGCGTAACAGAGGGGGTGCGGGGGGGGGGGGCAGCTGCCCCCTGTGGGAACTCTTGCCCCCCCCCCCCTCTTGCCCCCCTCATAGAAAACATGCTTTGGACTTCTGTCGTGCACGACAGAAAGTACTAAATCATCATCTTATTTCAATAGACGACGTATTCGGCTAATTCACTTCAGGTGTGTTACATTGGTAAGCATTCCAAATATGCAAAAAACCGGGGTTCGACAAAAAAATTGGGGGCGCTTCTTCTGGAAATCTCATCTGTCCCTTTAACAACGTTTTAGGAATGTGTAACGATGTCGGCTAAAATTTTAAAACAGCGTTTAAAGGACCATGCTTTGAGAATGCGTTTATTTTAGAGGGCGTTTAAATTGCGATTTAACCAGTGATTAGCGCTAAACATCGTTTGAGAATACGGGCTAAAATGTATAACCAAAACTTGCCCAAATGGCTTTAAATTACAAATGACGTGGAATTGCGAGCAACATGTCGACGTGACATAGCTGCCGGAGGCCTGGAATCGTGTGTCAGAAAATTCCAAAATGGCGCTTCGGGACTATAACCGGAAATAGCGGAAGGATTTGAGGAATTTGGGGTTGGCGCATAACGGTGCATGCAAAAATGTGCTAATACGCTAAAAATATAGTCCTTGCACGAAAATGACCTAATTTATTTACTTTGGTCTCTTTAAGTAAATAAAATGAATTTTGGTCGACAAAGAACCATGACAATGTAGTAGCTTGACGATATAATGTATGTAAACATTCAATGCAAACAAAGTAGTCATGTACGTTTATATAAACATGTATTTCATGTTACAGGTTTGAAACGACTGCAAGAAGAGAATCAGTTCTGTGACATCTCCATCAAAGTTGGTTACAGGACATTCAACGCTCACAAAGTAGTGCTTGCTTCCAGCTGTGAATACTTCCAGAGAATGTTCTCATCAGGCTTCCAAGAAGCTGCCAAGGCTGAAATAACTATGGAGGGAAATAGTATGATCTTTGCAATGATCCATGAGTTTATTTACACGGGAAATATGAAAGGCCTTTCACAAACGAACGTCGTTGGTGTTTTTGAAATGGCCTGCTATATACAGTTCGACCACGCAGTTAACATGTGCAGGAAGTACTTTATGAAGCAATTTAAATTGCGGAGTTATCATTATCATAATAGAGAAATTCCATGGATTCCACTGCAGACAGCTTATGAGGTTATCCGTCTTGCGGAAAATTACAAAGGGCAGTCAGATCTCGTAAATAAGGGAAAAGAATATATAAAGAGGGAATTTCTCCAGTTGGCCAAAATGGAAGATTTCTGTGAAAAACACAACAGCAGAATGTCTCGAAGTGTGTCTTGGTGACATCGAAAGAAACACAAAGGAAGAGGTAACTAGTAATAAATATTGTCAAAGAACAGGAACCTTAGCTTAATTTTGATAAGGATTCTAAAATGAATAGTTTTAGACACTTCATTACAGAGCTATAACTAGGAAGAGGATAACTCGAAAAAAAAACACCCGTGGCAATATTTAAAAAAAACATAGTCTGCACTATTTATTTTGTTTATACCTAAAATCAGTGATATAGATCTATTTAAAACTGTAGCCAGTACATATATATACATCACAGATATCGGAAGCTATACAATTTGTTATCCTATTGACTAAACGAAAACTTTAATAAGTTTTGACAAACATCTAAACATTTTTAAATTTGACCCCTCATTTACCTTATTTTGCCCTATACAATAAGATATTGATCTTATTTGATCCTAGCGGAAAATTGCACCAACTTCCAACCTCCAATGGCCATACACCAACGTCTACCTCATTTGACCTCCTTTGACCTTGAATGGACCCTGATGACCTTTGATCCAGTTACCAATACACCAAACTCGGTCTTTGGACGGTCACAGGGCACCCACCCACCAAGTTTCAGGAACGTGACGTCCCTGGTCTCCGAGAAACCAACGGTTAGCCTCAACTTTGACCTTTAATGGACTCCTAATTGCCTTGTCGTGACGTATTGGAATCTGAGAAGACAATGAAATCAAACATGTTAGTTTTTGACATTACTTCATAATCGATTTTCGGTGGACCATAGATGAATAAATAAACAGCGGTTCTCATTTCAATACGCTCGGATTTAGGAATATTCACTTCTTAAAAAAAATACATCGCGGTTCCTCGGGGTTCACACGAGATGACAGGTCAACATGAGGTTACCACTTGTCACCCCACCCCATCCCCCTCCTTTTTTTTACAAATGTTGCACTGAACAAATTCAACATGTTGCAATTGTGTTTGGGTTAACATTTTGACCAACAGACCCCCAAACCCAACATCTACACACACATACGACCAGAGTAGAATCCCTATGTGCCTTCTGCAATTCGTTGACAGATCACACAAAAACTCCTTTAGAAGTAATCTTCCAGTCATTCTATGATTTAATACACGCATTCACATGTCACTCAAAACTTTTTTAAAACGCTGTTTTCGCAGAACTCGCTTTAAACTTAGTCTACAGTAATGTATGTCAATTCCCTGGGGAGAATTGACTAAGGTCGCCCAATATACTGTACTAGAACCCTTTGTGAAACTAAAGGGGGATAACACCCATAAAACACAACAATAAAACAGTTTGATTTATCAACAAACAAATTATCAGTTTTATTTCACTATAAATATCGTCAGCCTAATAAAATAATGGCCTAAGTCATTATTTTTTAGCTACGTTTTGAGACAAATGAGAAAAAACCAATATTAGATTTGTAGTTTGTTGCTTTATTTGAACATTAATGGATAATAACTTGATGATACAAAAACAATTTATCATGGCTATGTTGTATGTCTCAGAGGGATTACGTATAACAACCAAAAATGATTAGGCAGTGTATACAAAGTGCACCATTGTGACTTAAGCAATTTTATGTTTTACTTAGGCAATGTTACACAACATGCTGTGGACTTAGGCAAATTAACAAAGACAATTTAATGAGTAGTAAAGTCAAAGAAAAAGGACTAAATACAGTGGTCATTCATTACTTTTACAGTATTTAAGCATGTCCTTTTATCACGGCCTTAGAATAGTGAGAGTCAAGATAACACCACACGTTTTAGTTTATGCTAAAATAATAATTAATCATGCATGCGAGTTTATACAAATCATGACAGACAAAGGTGTGAACAAATGGAGCATACGGAAGGTTCCTAGTTCTTCTTCCTGCCAGATTTATAACCGGCAGGCGATAATGGTTATAATCACGTCAGTTCACTCAAACTTCAAAGTTTAAAGGAGAACATAACCATTACAACATTTAGTTACATTTTGTTACACTGCATTCATGACCTGTCTGAATAATACCCACCATGCCTGTCATAAAAGAAATGGCATACCTTTTTATGTAAAGAACCCTATAATTGAACGAAAACAGGTTCACATGATCTCGACATGTGAAGTTTCTTATTTTCCTCATTGTCTATCCTCTGTTCTATGTCTATTGATGAGGGCAAGTGTATATAAAAGTGGTGTGCAGCTCAGGTGGAATGAATGTTCTTGACTGTAGGTCATGAACTTTCTTGTGGTGTGAGGTGGAAGGGCTTCAGAAAATATTGGAACCCATTCAAGTCCTTATCATCAGAAATGCGCTGTGGCAGATCCTCCCACCCATCAGTGAAGGAGATCTTCACCTGGACCGTTCCGGTTACTTCCAACTTTATGCACGCAAGTCAAGTGAACTGTGGGATCTGCCAGGCTTTTTTGCCAAGGTCTAAGAGGGGCTGGCAAAAGGAGAGCCATTCATCTTCATGAAGTCGCTGTACTTCATTTGCTTCACTGTGTAAGGTAAGTGGCCTGTTCTTGCACTTTGCAAAATCACCATATAATCCCGTGGCTTGTGAATATGGTCGGTCAACATTTTTCGTTCAATGTGCTATGATGGAGTCACACTCCAGCTGATATGAACCTGCTACCAGGTACTTCTGATAGATGTGACACCATGGTTATGCAGCACGAGCCAAGTACATGTTTGGCAAGTTAGCGTGCATATTCTGATAGTACGCATCATAAATTCCAAACCACCAGTTCTAGCTATTTCTGGACTGTCAGAGAGTATCTTGTCAAAGTTGTTCATACTGTAAATAGGCGACGACCTCACTTCGCCAAATCACCCTCCGTTCACACCAGGAAAGTAACAGTAGCAATCTTTGGATTTCAGACTTGGTAAAGAGTAAAATTATGTAAATCAGCTTAGTTTGTAGTACCAGACTGCTTCGCATTTGGTTTTGGACACAGCAGAAACAGCCATGGAGTCCATGGTCAATACAGACTGTCTTTTCAATTTTGCCGACTCGTTATTTCCCTGGTATGTTCATCTCTGGCGTCATTTTTTAGCTTAGCGTGCTCATAATATCCTTGGTGGGCTTATATTACCATGCTAAAAGACTAACCCACACATCACAAGCGATCTTTTCGCGGATGGATGAAGACCGAATAATCTCTCCATGAAATATGTCGTAAATGTCTTAGAAGACAGCGCTCTTACTCCTCATTTGTAGTTGACTTTACCATACTCTCGTGGGTGGGGCAAGGGGGGGGGGGGGTGGCCGGGACTACAGAAATTTTTTGTTGTTGTATGTTGGGGTTATTTCTGCAATAGTGAGAATCTTTGAGCAGAGACTCCAATCCATTATTACAAATAATTCCCTCCTCTTAATCTGTCACTTGTGGACCGCATTACCTGAATAAGAGAAAACGTCTATGCATTAATTGTTTAATTAGAATTCAGTAGCGATTGTGAAATGGAATATCAATGTATGAAAAAACACTGCTCAAATGATTTAAGAAAGGCCGTCACGTAAATTTGAATGAAATTGTAATTTAACACTTTGGCCTTTTGAGTATACAGTATTTTGTTTAGTGCTTGAACCTACCACAGTTAGGACAGCATTTGGTTGATTTTGTTGCCAGCTTCACGGTTTCGTGCCATAATTCCATCAGTATCCAACTCCATAACTGTTTATTTCTCTCATAACCAAATGTTGACGCAAAGAATTGATTTGCAAATTGCCGAGCTGTTCCATCTGCAAGCTTTAAATGGTAAGTGAAGGATGTTGACGTCTGAATGGACCGCCCTGCTTAGCTTTTGTTTTGTCAACCTGAACAGAATTATAATTGTTAAACACAGGTTTACATCTATTCAGTGTCGTATTCTAATCATTGTGGTAGATCTGTATGGATGTATGTTTACTTGGGTTCTTCCAAATGTTTATGTACATTGTTTTGAAATTCTGAGTTTTGCCATTAATTGCTGTTGTTTTTCATTTGTTATGTTTTGTTAATTGAGCATAAAGTTTGTGTTACCCTTTGTGACCAAGGTTTCGTATGATAGTTTTCGTTTCTCCCATGAGATCAGTGACCAAAACCGTTGGAATATGTGGTGGCGCTGGTCTTCACTCAACGATTTACACTGACGATTTTTGGCTTTATCACAGACTGTGAACGAAAGGTGGACCCATCTTTACTTTCAGGAGACATCTTTGCCACTTTTAGGACAAGTCCGACCTTCTCTCTGCAGCGTTTTCATTTTGCCAAATGTTCTGCTTCCATTTGATTCAACCGGCACGGTTTGACGTTTTTTCTTGGCAATCTGGGTTGAGATTTGCAACATAAAATGTTTATAATATCATGAAATATGCAATCTTTAAGTGGTATTATGGTCTACTATAATTGTCCTTCTGTATATTAGTTGGAGGTTTAGACTTTGTTCCTTTGCTTTATGTCCTTTTTGAACCCCCCTACCAGTCTTGCAATATAGAGGCAGACTGCATTTCCTAGAGAACATAGTCAATCTGAGACTATGGGAGACCAAGATATCAGTTGAGTGGTCTCCCAATTTGTGTAATAAGAACGAATCCATTTCATTATTGAACATAAGTATACCGAAATGCTACTTACATTATCATCTGGTACTCTCCGTGGTCATTCTCACCCTTGTAATACGTTGTTATCCCTGTCATTCTCAACATTGTCATCCATTGTCACTTCTACTGGTACTGTCACTAATTCCTGTCAAAGGATGCTGGTTATGTGTCATGGTTGCCAAATCGGGGTCTTTGCGTTATGATCACCTTCATTCAAATCTCTTCATCATAGGAAGTGCTTGGTCTGCTAATCTTCGTGGAGTATAGTAGATGTTTAAGATGGGTCTCATTTGGTTTGTCTTGATCGTTGGTTTGCAGGGATTCAGAGGCTCTGTGTTTGATGGGTTGATCTGGACCTGATTCTTGGGCAACATCAATGTGTGTTGAGAAGTTTGTGCGTTATCATCAAACACCAATAATACTGGCATAGTTAAGACTTGAACTGGATCTGGATCGTTTTGGTTTGTGCTTTCATCAGTGGCTCCTGTGTTTGAAGGACTTGATCTGGACCCGATCATGGGTGTTGGTATTGTTTCAACAGAGCTTCTTGATTGGCCTTTGGATGTGTGCATTTCACCAAGAATATCAGGCTCGGAAAGGAAAATGGCTTTATTACCATCAGAGGTGTCCCATGCTCAATTTCAGAGGATGTATCACCATCTGGATCATCTCCAGATAAAAAGTAACGATGTAAAGTTTGATTAAATTCTCACTGATCAGGATTTCATAGTTTTTTTCTCTCTAAATTCTTTCCTTTTCCAGTGATGGTGAAAGCGAAACGGTTCGGATTAGTGATGGTTTCTTCTTCAGCTTGGCGTTTCTTTGGCTCATTCATGTAATTACATAGGAAAGTCTTTAAAATAATCTTAGATAAGTACTTAGCATGTTTATTAAAAAGGGGGGAACAAATGATAGCATTTTCAGATTTATTGGTCCATAATTATTCTTTTACTATAAAAGAAGGCCCATAAATGTAGTATATAGTCATCAAAAGTGTAATGTCATGCAAATCTGTGGAATTGAAATATAAAATAGATAGACTCATCATTAAAATCTTAATTGTAATGAGATTAATGGAATTGATAAAGAATAGTTAGTTAAAAATTAATAGTAAATGAAATAAAGAAATTTAAAAAATATTAAAATACAAATATCATGATGATATCATATATCATAACCCTCTTGCAAAATCATAGTCAATGAAGTGTAAGTCATACCTGTGAGTCACCTTGGCCTATACATTTAACCCTAGCCCCTCCTAGCATACTTAGCGGTCAATATTGGTATACCAATTGACACACAGGTATCAGGTTGTATTCTCCCATTTCACACTGATGCCCTATGAATGTAACAGCTTTGTATACACGTGTACAAATAACCCGCAGGCCATGTGCACAGCTACATTATGTGTATAAGTCACGCTCAACAAAATTAGCTTACAATTATGATGTAAAGTATTCGTATGTAAAAAGTATTAATTTGAATTTAATAAAAATTTCAAAACTTACCTGTATGAAGTGATGTTATATTATCATTTGTAATCAACTTCATTTGTTGGTAGTTTGCTGAAACGTGCTGCTCTTTTGGGTACAATGTTGAAGCTATTTAAAAAATTGCTATGTCACACAGCTTGGACTTAGGCAATACAATACATCTGCTAAGTCAACAGGCTGGAGTTAGGCAATTATCTATTTTGACTGTGTAGCACATGTACAGGTCATATATGCACTTGACCTATTAATAAGGTAGCTCTCAACTGAAAGAGCGAACTTAGGAAAAATCTCAATTTGGTCAAAAATGACTTAGGCCATTATTTTATTAGGATGACGATATAAAAAAATAGACCATTCGTAATTTCTTTAAGCCTATGCTTTTCAAGCCAAATTACAGATATACATAACAAAAAACATTTAGGCACAGTTTACCATTTCACCAATTATAATCAAAATTTCTATAGTTTTCTCAACAAATAACCATAGTGGGGGACAGTTAAGTTACTCTATTTTTTTGCTATGGACAAATTTATAAGCAAGCTTTGGGATGAACTCAGTATTTTGCCACCACATCTCCCATCATGCAGTTCATTCCAACCAAGGCTGTCGAATAATGGGGTGGTGCGCTCAACGTGATAATTTCTTTCCAGAAGAAAAATAGATTTCATTAACAAATTTAAAATCAGTGTATTAACACATCAGGTATAAATGCTGATTCACAGTGATTTTGAAAATTTATACAATTTCCCTTGCAGGACAAACCAGAAAGATTGGAAAATCGGACAAGTTGGTCTACTGTAATACCCGATTGCAATGTGTTAGTTATTGCTTAATGCATCTCATGCGGAATCTTCAAATTACTCATTAACATTCATTCAAGTACTTTGATGGATGGAAAGCAAGCCAACGACACTTGCCATGTCACCTTGGAGACAAATAAAAACCGTATAAAATACCACTCAAATGAATCAATGTTATTAAAGACCCAACATTATCTTAAATTAATTACAAATTAATTCCAAGACACGAGGTTTTTAAAAATTTTCCAAGAAATTAAAACTTGTAAATTTGTCAGCCAATTATTGACTAAGAGTGTGAAAAGATGACTTTTCACTTGAATATGTGATTAGAAAGATTACATCACACCTGGATCCGGTATGAATTCAGCATTTTCTGCCACCACAGTCCCCCATCACATGCGTCCATTCCGCCATGGTGCCGAATTCACATGGTGGTGGCTGGCTACAACAATAAATTCTGTTCACTTGTATACAACAAGACTATTTGTACAATTTTACCAGAACTTTACCCCAAAGACATAAAACACTAAGGGGGGGGGAGTATGGGGTTGAAATATGATAAAAAATTGTCCTAATCCCAGAAAATGAGATAAGGACTAATGGCTAAATTGTGTAGATTGGTAAATCTACAAAAATGCTTTTTATTCGTATCGCAATTGGACATTCGGTTCCCGAGATATAGCTGATCAACGTGAAGTAGTGCTACGCAAAATTGCCAAAAGGGCCGTATTCTCAAACGATGTTTAAAATATAAAACGGTGGGTTTGCCTAAAGACTGTGTTAGCTAAACGCAATGTTTAAAAAACGCAGGTTAAAATTTTATACAAGATCGTTTAGCCTAACCACTGTATTACAACGCAGTAAAAATTTCATCACCGAACTGTGACGTTGTTCTCGCCTATATCATACGTATGTGGGCGTGAACAATTATTTATGTCAAACAACTGCCTTCCGTAGTTGTAAATGATATGCAGGAAGCCCACGGGTAAATTCAAAGAATGTCGCGTACGCAAGAAGCTTAGAAATTTGTGAATTGACGGCAAGAAAAAACCCCGGGCCATAAAAATGTGTGCCGCACTTGATATCATTCAATACTATAAACCAGGGGCGAAACCAGAGGGGGGTCGGGGGGAGGGCAAGCTGTCCCCTGTGGGGAATCTTGCCCCCCCCCTCTTGGCCCCACTCATAGAAAACCATGCTGACTTTCGGTCGTGCACGACAGAAAGTACTAAATCATTCAATCTTATTCATATAGACGACGTAGTCGGCTATTCCACTTCAGGTGTGATCTTAATACATTGGTACGCATTCCAAATATGACAAAAAAAAACCGGGGTTCGAAAAAGTGGGGGCGCTTCTTCTGGAAATCTCCTCATGTCCTTTAAAAACGTTTTAGGAATGTTTTCAACGATGTTCGGCTAAAAATTTAAAACAGCGTTTTAAAGTTAACAATGCTTGAGAATGCGTTTTATTTTTGCGGGCCGGTTTAAATTGCGAATTTACCAGTGATTAGCCTCTTAAACTCGTTTGAGGAATACGGTGCCTCAATGTATAACAAACTATGCCCAAATGGCTTTTTAAATTAAAAATGACGTGGAATTGCGAGCAACAGGTCGACGTGACATGAGTGCCGGAGGCCTGGAATCGTTTGTGCAGAAAAATTCCAAAAATGGCGCTTCGGGACTATAACCGCAATAGCGGAAGGATTTGAGGAATTTGGTTGGCGCATATAACGGTGCATGCAAAAGGTGTAATACGCTAAAAATATAGGCCCGTATTCTCAAACGATTGTTTAACCCGCTAATCACTGGTTAAATCGCACTTTAAACGCCTCCTAAAATAAACGCAAATTCTCAAAGCTATGGTAAATAAACGCTGTTAAATTTTAGCCGAACATCGGTAAACATGCCAAACGTTGTTTTAAACTTAGACTTGGATCCGGTGGTAGTTTAAGGCGTGTTTACCTTCACGTTTTCATCAACATGCTGAATTTTCAGCTCATGTAGAACTCGGGTTGACCAGTTACCTCCTTATTTCTCTCATCTTTCTTTCCGAGTCCTCAGAGGTCAATCTTTGTCCATTTGTCCTTGCTTCTATTTTCATGCTCGTGTTTATTGTTATAGTATCTTGAAGGATAGCAAGTGCGGCACAACGACATAAAACTGTTTTAAATATGCCCGGGCTTTGGCTCCATCATTCAACAAATTCTAAAGCTTCCTTGCGTTTAACTCGACATTCTTGAAATTTACCCGTGGGCTTCCTGCGTATCATTTACAACTACGGAAGGCATTGTCTATGGCATATAAATATTGTTCACGCACACGTAATGATATAGGCAAAGATTAAGTCACAGTTCAGTGGATGGATATTACGCGTTGAAATTACAGTGGTTAGCTAAACGATTGTTAAAATATTAAACCTGCGTTTTTTAACAGATTTTTCGTTTTGCCTAACCACAGTTTAGGATAACCACCTTTATTTTAAACAATCGTTGATAATACCGGCCCATAGTCCTTGCCACGAAAAATGACCTAATTATTTATTGGTCTCTTTAATAAATAAATGAATTTTGGTCGACAAAGAACCATGACAATGTAGTAGCTTGACGATATATATAATGTATGTAAACATAAATGGCAAACAAAGTAGTCATTGTACGTGATATATAAACATGTATTAATGTTTCAAAAAAAAAGCGTTTGAAACGACTGCACGAAGGAGAATCAGTTTCTGTGACATCCCTCAAGGTGTTAACAGGACATTAAACGTCACAACGTTGTTGCTTGCTTCCAGCTGTGAATTACTCAAGAGAATGTCTATCAGGCTTCCAAGAAGCTGCCAAGGCTGAGAGAACCATGGACGGGAAATAGGATGATATTGGCAATGCTCCATGAGGTTTATTTACACCGGAAATATGAAAGCCTTCACAAACGAAAACGCCGTTGGATGTTTTTGAAGGCCTGCTACATACACCCCCCTTCCCAGCAGACCCTGTTCGACCACGCAGTAACATGTGAGAAGTACTTTATGAGCAATTTGAATTGCGGAGTTAATAATTATCTAATAGAGCAATTCCATGGATTCCCACTGCAGAAGCTTATGAAGTTATCCGTCTTGCGGAAAATTACAAAGGGCAGTAGATCTCGTCAGAGAAGGGAAAGAATATATAAAGAGGGAATTTCTCAGTTGGCCAAATGGAAGATTTCTGTGAAAACACAACAGCAGAAATGATCGTCGGAAGTGTGTCTCGGTTGACATCGGAAAAGAAACACAAAGAAGAGGTAAACTAGTAATAAATATTGTCAAAGCACAGGAACATAGCTTAATTTTGATAAGGATTCTAAAATGAATAGTTTTAGGACACTTCATTACAGAGATATAACTAGGCAAGAGTGATAACTCCGAACACCAAAAACCACCCGTGCAATATTTAAAAAAACATAGTCTGCACTATTTATTTTGTTTATACCGATAAAATCAGTGATATAGATCTATTTAAAACTGTAGCCATACATATATATAAATCAACAGATATAGAAGCTATACAATTTGATATCCTATTGACTAAACGAAAACTTTAATAAGTTTTGACAAACAACTAAACACATTTTAACTTTGACCCCTCAGTACCTTATTTTGCCCATACAATAAGATATGACTATTTGATCCTAGCGGAAAATTGCACCAACTTCCAAAACATTACCAACTCCATTCCTTATCATCTCTATTGCCATCATCTTCACCATTATCTTCGTAAATATTTTGTTTCCTTAGGATCTAGTATCTTGGTAAAAAGGTGTGACGCATAGTTTGGGATAGTCGCAGCAAAAACGCCCCTGTCTGCTAAAGAAACTCCGACTTGGTTTAGTGCGGCTGATGATAGCCTGACTACTGCATTGCAGATGAGAGCAAGACGTTCAGGAGTGTAAAGAAAACTGGAAGAAGTACGCAATTGAAAGATCCGTTGGAATGTGATTGCAAAGGGGGAAACCATGGAAGTATCTCTACCCGCATACTTGCTCCAAGGTCAAAAATTACGTGAGTAAATGAAGCATTCATAGAAAGATTTTGTGCTGATAATGTTCCTCTATATTTTTTTTGCAATTATAAAAACCTAATATGACAAGATTACTTATAGTTTTATGACTGAGGATAGGGTTAAAATTTATCATTCTTAATAAGGTTTGAAATTTAGTGGTGAGAATATAGTTTTCTAGTTAAAGGGGCATTTCGTGATCCACAGCCTCGTCCCCCCCCCCCCGACTTCCTAAACAAACGTTGACGTTTTCATATATCGGAAACGTTCACATTAGTTAATCCATGTGTGCAAATCTTACGTGCAAATATTCGATCGTGTATGTAGGAATTCACAAGTTTGTATTTTCTGTACGTAACAGATAAATTATAGGGACAGTGCCTATGGGACCGTGTGGAAACAGCATTTGATTCATAACACAAAAACAGCAAGTCGGGATCACACGTCGGGATCAGCTAAAACGTTGGAATTAAGCTTTTGCAAGGATGTTAGTAACAACTATGAATAAAACAGAAGTGCTGGATCACGAAATGCCACCTTATATGACGATGTTGGACAAACAGTATTTTTGTAACACATGGACAGGCGTCAGTTGCAGGCAGATAGCGTGTTTTTTAAGAAGGTAACAATTAAGCAGGAAGTCCCAGTCAGGGAGCACCACAGGCGGGCGAAAGCCGTTGGCGAATATTTAATTTTTCCACCGGTATGACGTTTACCAGAAATCTGTCATAGTCGTCGGCGTAGTACGTATGTTCACCCACCGCTGTTCATGCACGGCAACCTAGTTGTTGACAGCCGCTGCGCAATATGCGCGTCTTCCCTTGACCCGTTTATTTTAGCGGGAAAATACGGCTTAGGTGGTTTGCGGGTTTTTTGTTAGTGCTTCGGCAATGCAGACTTGAATCCCAATGTTTGTGATGTTTTATTAAATGATTTAGCGAGTGAACTATACTCGTTTATTTCTAAATATTTTTCTTTCATGGAAATACTTTTAAAATCCAAGCGCAACTTTAAATGTACGATTTTTTACGGATAAAAATACCATGTAAAAAAAAACCAGGGATTTCACTTTAAACGTATGCAAATAGATGATAAATTGTTCTCTTTTGAATGTCGGTTAACTTGAGTTATAGAGTTTTCCCGAAATTGACAGTTTCAATTATGACCTTCCAACTTAAAATGGTCATAAAACATGGGTATATCTCTCTCATCAGAAAAAAATTGCATTAAAAACATTTGAATCAAAATGCATATTTTTAACACACTGAAAAACAAACACAAGAATCCTTCTGAAGTAATTATTATTATATTATGTAAATTTTGTTCACTCGGCCATGGGTCTATTTCTTTCTACTAGAACTTAATTTAAACGGCTCTCTCCCGTGGATATAATACGACATATTCGGCCTAGGTACAGTCTAAGCCCGATTTGTTTACTAAAATCACTGTTTGACTTGCAACATGCCCGGCACTGAAACAACAGCAAGCGCGGGAATCGCGCCGAAGAAAGCCTCCCTCCTTTCACACATCAAGTACAAAACCAGCAGCTTGCAAGCCACCATGGACGGACCCATTAAGCATTAGTATCTCCACAGCTATCTCAGTCACATGTAATAATTCGTTTCAGCACCACTTTAAAAGTTTTATTGAGTCGGCTGCCCCGGCGGACAATTTCTGTTCCTGATAGGAACTAGCCCTAGCCTGGTTGTGCCTGGACTAGCCTGGGCTGGGCCATACATCGAATGTGGAGGCTCACCATTGTGATCACTGTGAAGGTGATGTTACAGTCTCGCTAGGCATGCCGGTCTGCAAGCTTCTGAAGTTGCAAGTTTTGCTCAGTATCCAAATTGCTCCTGTATCCAAAATGTTTCAACACATCGCTGATGCATCAAAAACTACGAAGCTTATCACGCTTATTTTTTAATACTTACTAATTCGTGTTGAACATTATGCCAGGCTATTGTAACCAGCTTCAACATACTAGGCCTATGGGTGGTTGCTAGTGAAGGATACCTCTGCCTTCTTCGAATTTGGACACATGACCAAGGCACAGTATTCTGAATATACTATCCCGGGATTACTATGGTCTGTTCATGTGTTTGTTATGGTGGTAAACCAGGATCTAGCGATTTCTGATTACCAGTTCAAGTTAAAAAGCCAGGAGTCCTCAAATTTTGACCAGAACTACGATTTTAGTTTGGACTGACAATACTTCTTCCTTGATCATGACCTCCTTACATGGGAACCTGTGACTAGTCATGCAGTCTAAGGTAATGTATTAATATTTCATTGGTCTAAAGTAAGTTTAATATGTGCAGTGGTTGCACAACTTTTCTTTTCGGGGTGGGTGAATTTTATTTCTTCAGCGTTAAACTGTAGATTGGGGCATTGGAGATGCAACGTTCGACTCCAACGATTAGACCCTTAGGAAGTTGGCACAATTAGATAAGTTGATTTAAATCCCAATTTAAAGCAATTTTTTTTTAATCACAGATCCTCAATCGCGTGCTTTAAATTTTGCGTCTCACTCTTTTTTTTCTTGTTGGTATTTCCAGCATCAATTTTTTTCTCTTTTATTTCCGTTGACCGCTTGATAATGTTCATCATTGTATGTTTGTAAGTTTAAGTAAGTTACCTTAAGTAAGGGCCCCACCTCCTATAAGCTCCCAGGAGTTGTCCAGAGGAGGTCCTAGCATTCGATATTTCTTCTCAATGTTCATTTATTTTCACATCATATCTGTTCTACTTTGTAACATTAATTCACATTTTATTTCTTTGTAATCTTTGTATTTGCTGAATAAATTGATTGATTTGATAAGACAAAGGAAGGGCTTAAAATCAATGAGGACGATCTAGTAACTCCAATTTTTAATTTTCAATATAATTTTTATGGAAAAATACATCAGTCCATGGACCGCATTTTTCGCCTTAAACAAAATTAATGAGAGTTTTTGCATGTAATCTCCATAAACCAAGTTTGGTTCCAATTGGCACATCAATTTTTCAATTGATGTCAATTTTACATTTTCATGCTTCTTACATCCACTGGGATGGCCAAATTTTGTAAAACGTTTTTCTATGGAGTGTGAACTGCGCACTATGATAGATTGCGATTTATTCCGTCTTGCAATATGTGTGTACACATTTGGCACTCGACACCCTCTTACAACTTACCCTCATATGACCTTTGGACCTTGGCATGTGACCTTGACCTCATCAACAGAAGCCGAGGAATCAATTCAGGCCGTAGCCAGTGGGGTCGTGGGGTTGCGACGCACCCCCTCAAACAATAACAAGGTCCGCTTCTATATGTGGTTGAAGAGTCCCGCTTCTTGGCCTGTTTTAAGGTCCGTGTTGTCAATTAAAATTTTGTCTTAAGGGGTTTTGGTGCATGGTATATGAAGACTAAGCAGTGACTAAGCAGCTGTTAGCGCATCGCCATTACGATTTGTCCGTATTTACTATACTGTCTGCTTTGTTTTCCTTCTCACCCGCGAGCGCAACGAGCCGAAAATTTTTTTTTGGTACGTCCAAAATGGTCCGCTTCTGGCAATTCCGCACCCCCCCGCATAAATTCCTGGCTACGGGCCTGCCAATGTTGCACCTATACTCAAGTTTGGTTCCAATTGAACTTCCACTTTCAACTTGAGGTAACTTTTACATGTTTAACAATCCTAACACCCTTGACCTCACATGACTTTTGGCCATGATATGTGACCTTTGACCTCTCAACAACTGAAGGAGTCTCATGTTGCATCTATGACCAATTTGTTTTAAATCTATCGACAGTATGTGGAATTTAACAGGGGGGCACATGTTAACCTTTTTCACACAACACAACAGACATCAACAACAGACATCAACAAACATCAACAACAACAGTGGACATATTGAAGTGATTCCCTATGTGTCTTCCTGCCTAAGGTGCTTGTTCCGATTGTCTTTGGGACCGCCCCCCCCCCAGATTTTGATATCAGATGAAAAGCCATATTTTCTCATTGTCGTTCAGAAATTTTGAGCCCTCAAATCCATTGCATTCCCATATATGTAAAACAAAAAAAACCGCGCACAGTATTTAAGAGGGCTTTGCAAATGCAACATATTTATCTCGCGTCTAACCATCACAAAAACCACAAGTTTGTGTCCCACGGTAAAAAACTTGAACCTGGGTGTGTATGTTCCAGTGCCAGGCTTTCATATAGCAAGTAGAGAACACAATATTACATTACACATAAATCGGAACAACCACTGTTAAGGCAGCGACACAAAAATTAGAGAAATATTTTGCCTACTTGGTGTAACTTAATTTCAAGAGAGTTTTTGCACAATTTCAATGCAACATCATCTTGGCTCCCTGAGACTTTACCAACTGTTGATACTTTCAAAATTTTAATCAACATGAAACGACAATACATCCAGAATGCACCTGCAAAATGGGTGGGTTGATTTTCTTTTCTCTTTTTTTTAAAATAACAACCATGATTTGAATTTAGACTCTTTGCAGTGTTCGAAATATAATGAAAAGTCCATGCACCTGTGCATACAAGTCTAAACGTTACATGCACAAAAAATAATTTTACATGCACGTGCACACAATAGAAATAACAATGAGACCATAAGTACGCTATTTTACCACTTACTGTAGTAACGGAAGTAAGGTGTGTTGGGTTTCTTGATCTTATTTAAAAAATTACCACATCTCTCCCAGTTGAAATGGGAGTATTTATTTTGTCAAAAAATTAATCATGTCACGTCACAAGGACTAACTTTTTACATGCATATGTGCAGGTAAGTAGCGGAAGCTTACATGCACAGCCAAAAAAGTTGCAATTCATTGTGCATGTGTGCACGTGGGTAATTCGAACACCCTCTTATGTCTGGATATTTTTAACTTCAAAATTTTCAATCAATTGTTACTTCTAGATGTTTGAATTTAAATCAAACCATTCACAATCAAACTATATTTGTGGAGTTAAATCTCCAATTCAAGCATTCTGTACAAACACGTTTGTTGAGATTTTGAAAACTTGACCTCAACAAGTTTTTGGATGTCTTTAGGCTACATGTAACTAGCATCCAGGTATTTGCAGGAGGAGGAGGGACTTTGTTTTTTTTATCCCTAAATAAGTAAAAACATCCATATTTAAGCCATACTGTATTTACTTAAAGGTACACAACCCAATTATGCAACATATGTTTTCTGTTTCAAGGAAGAAGCCTCACCAACATGTGATACCTTAATTCCAAAATTTCATTTGAATCCAACAGCATTTTAATGTGAGGCAGTAATTGTGTGTTTTGCAATAGCACAGAGTACTGTACAAACTTATTTTAATCCGTTTACCATAAACAAACCATCTTTAGCCTGTAGCATCATGGGAAAGAAGTCAGTCAAAATATTTGCCGATGAGATGAGAAAAAATACAATGTTTTCTAATGGTAGCAAAATCTCAGGTTTGCTGGTGTTAATGGTGAGGTCGAGGCTGAGGATCGGTAGTGCTTCTTTAATTAAAATCTTAAATAGAATAAAAATGTATGTGAAGGGTTTGTGCATGATTGACATTTATGTAGGCAAGAAAAAAAGTTTGTCCTCATAAGACATCGGCATTTTTGTTTAAACTTGGTTTTGTGCATTATATTTAGTTTTTTGCTCCCTTTAATTTTTTTTTTTATTCTGCTTCAGAAAAAAAATGAAAATTCAGCCGCGGAACGGATGCAAAAATTTAAAAGTGGGGTGCCACAAATGCAAAATTTTTTTTTTTATCCCAGCATTTGTGCATTAGCCGTTGTCGAAAGAAAAGAGCATTTCGGTCGCATTTGCATTTTTCACATTTCTTCTGAGACAAACGGTTTTTATTAAAAATAATTTTTGAAATCTAATCTTGTATTGGTAACACTTAGGCCACTGAACTAGAGGAAGGCTTTGAATCAGTATAAGTAACTGTTCATGTACGCTGAGGCTGATACACTGCAAAAACTGGGGTGTTAACATTTTTACACCAAGTAGGTGGTCAAGCTTCTCCGTGTTATTCTGGTGTTGAAATTTAGTATTTACCACCGCTTGGTGTTGCTTGCCCAATTTTAATTATGTAGTTTTGGTATCTGCTGAATCTGCTTATGACACGGTAGAGTTAATCATTTGCAGGCCTTAAAGCAAACAACAAAATTCAAACATTTTTTACTAAAATGTCAGATTTACCAATAAAAAGGTTAACAAACACACCGTCCAAAGTTTACTGGTTGGTTAACACCAGAGGGCCGCAGTTCTGTATGAATTCCAGGAAGGTTCTTTCAATTAACACCAGTTGAGTGTCAATTTGGGGGGGGCACCGGCGGTGTTTATAAAAATAATTAACACCAAAACACCACCGAATGTTGTGTAAAAATCAACACCCAACAGTGTCATATCATACATTGCAACACCTATTGTGGTGATAATATAACATAACACTAACAGGTGTTAATTTAACACGGAATGGTGTAAACTAACACCAGTGGTTGCAGTCCCTACTTGATTCCCGAAGGGTGTTAAAATTAACACCCATGGTGTTTAAACAGTTAAAACCCCTGCTTTTACAGTGTAACGTTGAAATGAAAGAAACTTAAAGGGGCAGTTCGGGATCCACAGCCTCATCCCCCCCATTTACCTAAAAAAAGTTGATATTTTTACCATGATAACATTAATTAGTCCTTTAAGAGCAGCTTTTAACCAAAATAAGAGACGTCAAAGCCTCTGGTATTTACCAGGTTTTCACTGTTTTTTTGCCATTCAATAACACCACCTGGAATTTGGTATCAGCTAACCCTGGAGGGATCTGAAACATGTTTTTTTATTTTTGACTTGCCCTTTACAGGTCACAGGAAATGGGATGATAACCATAGTCCATCTTTATGGGGCATTCCAGTCCAATAACGCAGGGCCCAAAAAAGAATACCACTACCAGTGACATCATTGGTAAACTATTGATTTTCAGTCAGTGGCCATGAATATATTCACACCAAGTCACCTGGAATTTTCTATACTCTCTGAAAAATCAATAGTCACAATGAGTCTCACCAACCTAAATATTGAATGCTTTGCTCGCCCCATCTTGTAGACGTGACACAAACCACATCAATTCGATTTTGCATTTCCTGGGACCTTAAAAGATTTTGAGCCGCATATATTCATGAAATATCATTGTATGCCAAAATGGCTAGTGTTTGGTGCTCATTCTTAAAAATTAATTGGTTTATGCTGGTTCATTTTAGGGCTGAATTGTTTTTAATTTTTGCAATAAATTAATGTTTTCAATACTGAAATTGTTATGGAATTGATAATGAATAAAGCCTAATTGTTGTTTAGTACAATCAACACAAACTTAAAATAAAAAAGGCCTCACCCATTTTTTTGCTAAAAGTCGGTGGTAATGGTGGTGTAGCCAGCTGGGGGCACGCCCCCATTTGGATTTCTTCCTTGAGATGAGCCCTGTCGGTTCACTTGACGAATTGGCAGGCATGGCGCTTGCAGGATTTCCAGCAAAGTAATAGTGTTTAAAGTTTTAAAGTCAGTGGTGACCAGTAATTTTACACAATTGTGCAAGAATTGCCCTCAGAAGACACTGAAAGCATATAAAACCAAAATTTGGCCCCGGACTTCCCAACCCATTTCTGCGGTTCAGATGCAACCTGCTCCCCATAATCAAAATCCTACTATTTCCACTGGGTGGTACTATCCAATTTCGGGAAAACAAGCCATATTTGACGGTCATTTAGAAAAATATAAAAAATGCCCTCTCTCCCCTTACTTTTCATCAGCTGCCACCTGCTATGAGAAACTCAATATCATAATGTTTATGAAGCTATCTGGTAATAACCAATTTTTTACGCCCCATGCAGAAATGGTTTCATTTCCACACTGTTAACCTGTCTTTGATTTTGTGCAGTTTGTTTGCCTTCCTCCCGGATGACCAGTCACAGTGAAATTCCTATTGTTTATTATTAGCCAATGAGCTCTCTATTATTCCTTACAACGGCTTCAATCCATGTTTAGCAATCACAACGCTAAATCTGTCCTCGGCGTAGTAGGAGCTTGTTTTTTACCCCTCGGACTGGGAAAATTTTTTTTCCAACGCATTCCTGAACGTAAGAGCAAGTCGCAGTGGGTTTTTTGGTTTGACAGAATATTTTTTTTGCAAGCTTTTTCGTTGCCACTTGCTTTAGTTTTACGCGTATAAACTCATAAGTTTAAGTGTTGTCAAATCGTCGATCCGGAATAAATACGACAGTGTTTTGGTGCAATGAATAGGCTTGTGTTGAGATGGTTTCTCAGTTGGTTCATTTGTTGGAAAATCAACGCATCGAAGCAATAACTATATCAGCAGCGTTTATCGTATACAATGGGAACATGGTTTTGATCTATTGTAGACAAAATTCTTTACAGATAAATTATTGTGTAATCTTGTCGAAATTAGTTCAACTCGGTTCCCATTTGGCCAATTAATCGATTGTCCTTTCACTCTTGGCTGTTTACCGAAATCAACGACTGCCGTTTGACAGCTATGCGTGAAATTTTTCCCCGCAGGTCCGGTGTAAAAAAATCCATCTGAACTGAGTGGAGCTTTGGTTTGTGTCATGAACTTCACTTCCGAGTCGTTGGAGGCATATGTTGGATAGCCATACGTTTGAAATTAATAAGGTGGACGCTTACTGACCGGTTTTCGCCATAGACAGAACGACCAATTAACCCTTCGGGGTAGAACTCGGCGGTATTCCTTATTCAACAATGGTTAAAATAATCATAACATATTCGTAATGTCAGAGGAAGATGAAAAGAAGGAGATGTCCGATTTTGCAACCGTTACCCAAGATTACTTTTCATTCATTCAGCCTCATTGTTTGGGGTAACTTCAAGGGCCACGTGATTGGCCTTTGAAGTAATGTGTTCAACAAAAAACCGACTCAAGCTTGGCCGTTCGGGAAGGTTTCAAAACAGGATGAGTAATTGACACACTACCACTAAAATAGCTATTTAATTTTCCTTTCAGCTAAAGATCTCGGGCTGGCAATGACTCCGCGATTGTTCTGACTGATTGTTTTTATTTATTTTTAATAATCGTTGGCGACATAATTGAGGAAATCAGTGACTTTAAACGAAAGAAACAGCAAAATCGAACCCTTTTTCGGTAAGCTAAACATTGATTCAAGGTGTTTGGGGTCAATAAGATGTTATTATTAAGCCTAATTTACCAATATCCGGTTATTTCCTGAAAATTGATATGAGGAATGATTATATAAATCTTTTCATCAATACTCTCAACCATAATTTTTGGTCAGAAATGTCCAAATTGCCAAATACTTTGAAAATTTTGGGTCAAAGTTTGACTTTTACTATGGCAGGAGGGCGAGTACGTTTCTCTGTACTTGTCACAACCATAGTGTATAGACCCTTTGCAAATACCAATTGAAAACTTGTAATTGGAATGTTTCTGGGATTTAAACTGACAGGTGTATGTAATGTTTTCTCCAGCAAGTAGTGTAAGTCTTTTGTTCAATCGATTGGATTTAAGCCGATTGAGATGAATAGGAGGCGGTTGAACAGTTATCTTTTGAAGTAGCAGTCGAACCACACCATCCTCTCTTTCTCATCTTCTTCTCTGGTACATGGACACGAATTCTATTCCGTTTTGCGGACGTGGGTGATGGTCATTCATGATATTTTCATACGCCTGATCCGTTTAAGGGTCAAGTAGAAACCTGTTTTGTGTCCTTCATCGGAACTATTCATGTTCCTGTTGAGAATTGTGTTGAAGTAATTTCAGATTTCAGTCCCGTGACTTGGAGTTTGCAGGTATTTCGCAAACATAGGACGTACTGATTTTGTTTTCTCGAGAATATACTTAATTTTGTTAAGTTTTGTCATTGAATACCTTTTTGTCACGTCATGATTGTGTGGACCTCTTGAACACCTCTTTAACACTACTTAAACAATCTCAGTTTTTGTATTGGTATTCTGTTGTCTCCGTTGCTCCAACCCTTGGCTTCAATACCCACTTCACGTTTCGTTGTCACCTCCTCATAAATTTAAGTATGTATTGATTTATTTTGATTGCATGTCTTTAAACGAAAAAACAACAGGGGAAAAAAAAAGGTAAAAAAGAAAAAAAAAAAAAACAGGAAAAAAACCACACACGGTGTAATTTTAAAACCAACGCACACCCCCACATTGCCCGCCCCACACAAGAACACATAAGGTAAACACTTTTCGCGTACCCCCACCCCCCCATCGCCCCGCCCCCCGCATGTATCGTTACCCGCTGATTTTTCCACCACACCGCCCTTCCACACGTAAAAAAAAAAACTAACACTTCATTCCGCTTAAATGTAGGCCTCGTTTTTGTTTACTTTGGTTAAACTGTTGGGGTGTGGCATGCATTGCTGTAAAATTACATATCCAATCCTGCAGAATTTAAAAATCAGTGGTTTTTTTTTTGTAGTTGGTTATTTCTTTGTAACACATCGTTTGATTGGGGCAATTCCGTTATTTTAAATTTCAAATCGGTTTTGTTGTAAATTTTAATGTCGCTATTTATTTTTTTATTTATTTCTGTTATGTAATGTTTTATGTCATTAATTTCAATTGTTTTCGGGTCGTCGTCGGGCCCATTCCTCGTTTTGTTTTAAAATCGGATTCTAATTCGGCATTTAATGTGTAAAGATCTTGTGCGTATACACATATTGTGGGTTTGTTATTTATATGGCTCGTTCGCAATAAGGCAAATGAGCCATTCGTGTGAATATCCTGTCCTCGGGGTAAACGTAATTCGCGTAATCCAACTAGAATGTTTCCATGTTTTCTATTTCGTAGGGAATTCTGTTTCTGGCTGTTTTTACACTTACTAGGATTCCTCTATGCTCAGTCCTACAATTGTTTTTTTAATAGCTACTAAATAAACGGTTCGCGTGTGTGTGCCGCATTGGTGTCAATGGCTAATGGGTGCGTAGGCTAGGAAAATCCGGGGCCAATGGATTAACCATATTCCTGTTTAATTAAAAAGCCTGGAATCATAGCAGATGAAGGGGCAACTTGGAAAGGCTTAAAAGTTTTGAAGCAATGATGGGGTAGTACATGTACACGTGTGGTATCGTCAGTTCCACCCATTTTTCATTATATGGTGGAATAATCCCTTCACAAGCTAAATAAAAATTACATATTGGAATTGTGGAAAAATAATACCTTTGTTTGGCATCATCGGTGTTTCCATTCAAGTCATGGTCAAAATGTAACGTCGCAATTTGTACTCTTTCTCAAGCTGCGATATTTAAATTTGTTCCATTTAAAAAAAATTGCCTCTGCCTCTCTTGACCATACATCGTCCGTTAGCTCTTTTGGTTAACTCTAAACATTTTGTTAAGTTTTGCAATGCCTGTGTGTTTTTTTTATGTTTGAAATAACTGCCAATATTGTAGGTCACTTAAAACAGTTTCTCACGTATTCTCGGTGTCGCATTGGTTGTTTCTTCGCGACACTATAGGTTTGTGCTCGTGGACCACTTGCGGATGGTTCGCAATGTGATGCGAATCAATCCTCTTGCCGTTTTAGTGACCTGTCCCTGGAGTTTATTTCAATATAGTTTGTTCGTAGGTTTCTTATTAAATTCGCATTGTTTTTATTTTCGGTCACTCACATAACATATTTTTTGTTCTGTTTTTCTCTTTCGTCCCTTATGTTTTCGGCCATTTTCCGTATATTCTGCTCTGTTAATTTTTTTGCTTATGTTTTTATCCCTTCAAATTTTGGTTAAATTTTACGTGTCTTTTTTATGTTTATTTGGACAGATGCGGGTCCCTGCATGATTTGCATGGAAGGCATTGGTTAATGTGTTTTTCTTTACATGTAACTTTACTTGGAAGGCAAACATTATTGTTAATGTTTCAATCTTGACTTACTTTTTTTCCATTTATACATTATTATTTCGTTATTTTCATCAGTTTTAACGGGATCAACATTTTCCGTGGCATTTAAATGGTGGTCAACTTTATATGCTTTTTGGGTGAAGTTTGTTTTAAAAAAAAAAAATGTTGGGTAAAGGGGTTCCTTTGCAATTTCCTTTAAGGTACCGTCATGATCCACCCGTGAGAGTTGAATGTAATTTGGTAATTGCCTGGAAATAGCTTAAGTTAAGGTAAATGCTGTTTTGGCTCTCATATTTCCTTCCACTGGAAAAAATCAAAAACAGGGGTGGGAAGTGCAGTGCTCAGTGATATGAATTGTCATTCACTTACGTGTTATAGTAAGTTTCCGTGGTCAAGCCATATTAAGATATTTGTTTCGCACATGGTCTATCACCTGCAAGTGGTATTACAATACATTAATTTATTTAATAGAAAGATTAGTTTGATTTGTATGATTTAGCGTACACTGATGGCCTATAATGCTAATTTCCAACGGGGGTGTCCGGTGATGGTGACTCTTTAGTTTAAACCCTTATGTGAATAAAATTAATTGGACATGAGGATGCGCACACCTAGTGGAAGCTTAGCATGGTACGCAGAGGTTCCGCGAATACGTGGATTTGTTACGCTCAAGAGTCAAGGGGTCGTTGTTTCATGCAGCCCATGCGCGTTTTGTTTCGTCTCTGTCAACAAATTAAAAAAAAATGTCCTTTCAGTAGGATTAATATGTTTGGACAGGAGGTACGTACACCTAATGTATGTGCATTAGCTATGCGTGGTTCGCGCTTCCCTTTAACAAGCACACACGTTGAGCGGGTACGGTTCTCCTGGCTCAGCGGACACGCTCGTGTGTCCTTCTGTCCACAAATATTAATCAGTCGTATTAGACGCTAAAACTTGTACGTGTAGTCCGATTGCTGCACGATGATGAATCAGGGTATCAGTAATGCGTGCTTATGGTATCCTTACCTTGGAATACACAGATGATATTTTTTAGTAGTGTAAAGCATTTAACGTGTACGTCTTTCAAGAACTTTTCTCGAAAGGAATGCGTGCTTCAGGTACCCTTAATTGGAAGTACACAAGGTTATTTTTTAGTATTATAATTCAGCATTGTACAATCTATTCTTTTCCAGTAACTTTCTCGGAAGGAAGCGTGCTTACAGGTATCTTACTTGGGAGTACACAAGAATATCATAGTAAATTTAAAAAACTTTTTCTGCATCCATATATTTCTTTCAGGAACTTTTCTCAGGAAATGTGTTGGTTTTGCAGTATTTTTCAGATATTTAACTTGCATTTCTTTTCAGGACCCTTTTTTCTCGGAAGGACATGCGTGCTTACTGCTATCTTGCCGTGGAGTACACCTGTGTTTTTTAAAGTAATTTTACATTCAACTCTATATATTGCTTTTCAGGTTTTTCTCGGAAGAATTTTATTTTAGTATTTCTGGCCATTTACATCTTTTCAATTCAAGGTCTATTCCGGAAAAACGTACCCACGCTAGTATTCTAAGTCATTTCCATGACATTTCTTTCGGAACTTTTCTCGGAAGACGTGTTTGTATACGGCTTGGGAGTGGCACATGTTATTTAGGATTTTATCGTGTAATAATGTCTATTTCTTTTCATGAACTTTTTCCGGAAGATATGCTTTCTTACTGGTATCTACTTGGGAGGACAATTTAAGACATTCAACATCTCATCTGTAATTGTATTTCTTTTCAGGAATTTTCTCCGGGAAGGAATTAATTTTAGTACTTAAGACATTATTATGGTTTCCCGTTCAAGACTATTCTCGAAAAGAATGTGTTTGCGTTAAGTATCTTACATGAATGTGCACAATGTTATTTTGTATTTAGGCACTTAACTTCTATTTCTAGGACTTGTCTCGGCAGATTGTTTGCCTTCGGGTATCTTACTTGGAAGTACATGTACTTACGTCACAAGTTTATTGTAGTAAGTTTTAATACTTTCCACATCAATATTTCTTTTAAGAACTTTTTCTTGGGAAAAATGCTTGTTTACAAGTATTTTACTTGTTATGTGTTACCCACACGTGGGTAATTTTTGTAGCACTTAATTATATTATATTGTTTAATTTTCAGGAACTTTTCTTGGAAGAATGCTTGCTTACAGGTATTTTACCTGTAGTACACAAGGGGTAATACTTGCATAGTAAGATATGTAATAGTATATATTTGGATTTATTAAAGTACTTATATGTATAGTAAAGAACTTTTCTTGGGAAAATGTTTGCTTACAAGTATTTTACTGGGAGCCACTGGGTAATTTTGTACATTTAAATGTATACTGTTTATTTTCATGAACTTTTTCCTTGGAATAACAGCTTGCTTACAGTATTTGTACTGGTCGTACACAAGGGTAATACTTGGCATAGTATATATAGTATAGTATTATTTGGTATTTATGAAAGTACTATAGATGTTAGTAAAAGAACTTTCTTGGGAAAATGCTTGCCTTACAAGTAATTTTACTTGGGCGCACCACATGGGTAATTTTGTAGCATTTAAATTATACTGTTTATTTCAGGAACTTTTCTGGAAGACAATGCTTGCTTACAGGTATTTTTACTGGTAGTATACAAGGGTATTACTTGTATAGCAATATACGCCTTAACGTAGTTGTTATCCAATAAAAGCAATGTCATGCTTGCTTACAGTGGTACAAACGTGGAAATAATCTAGAGTATTTTTCTTAGTCTTATTTTCTTGCAGGAAGGTAATCAATTGGTGAATATCATTAATTGCACATTTGGGTCGTTTCTCCTTTATTGTAATTTTCGTGTGTTTTTTTATTGGCAAGTCTTTTGATTGTATTCCATTGTTCCCGCCACTCTAGAATTATTTTCAGGTGTTTGCGTTTTTTCTAGCTTGTCAGGGTTAACAAACAGTTTTAATCACAGCTGTTTAGCCAGTAAAATCTAGTTCCCTTGGCACAAAAGTTTCAGTGCCTTCCATACACCATTGTATTTAGAAAATACAGCCCCTTGGTTTTTTGGGATGATAATATGAATACCCAGAATCACACAGGTCAGTTTCATATCAAAGTATGTACAATACAACCCTCTGAACTGTGTCCTTGGTGGTAGACATATTTAAATAATGTCAGCTTCTTTGGGAAGAGTACCCAACACTCTGGTTTTTGAATGGGGGAACAAAAATTTGAAGAGTTTTCTTTGTGGCACTTTAGAGGTTAGGGTTAAGGGAATTTAACTGGTGTTAGTCAGTTCCTTCCAGCATTCGTTATTGTAGTCTGTTTTTTTTTGCCTAGTCTTTCGGGGTGAGCTGGCTATGGCTTAGTATGCAATTATGCCTGAATTTAAAATGTTTAACACACGAATTTTGTTGTGAATTAGCAATGACTATTGTTTAAACATTCTCATTTTTTCAATCCAAAAATAATGAGCTGTTTTTTGTTTTGTGACATTCACTGTGCAGCACGGGCATTGCCATTTTTATGTACCCCTCCCTTTTATCCGGGGGAGGGGGGGGGGTTAGTTTCAGTTCCTTTCAGCAAACTTGTTTGCAGGTTTCTGTTTAATTCCTCTCGCTAGGCCCTTTAATTATATAATAATTAATTTCTACAGTGTATGATAATTATTTTCAGCCATTATATTTCGGTACTTTACCTGAAACCTCAAAATTGTTACAGGTACTTTAACAAAACTAGTAGTCTGTGTATTAAATTCTAATTTTTTCAACTCATGTGAACTTCTATAAGTAGTTTACTTAGGAAGTCAAGAACAAAGATTAGGTGGAACTTACCTCATGTTATATCTTTTACATGCTAATGTTATTCAAATTATTCGCTAATAACTCATTGTAAAGGTGCAACTTCTACAGAATTTTATTTGCAGAAGTCAGGCAGTGATCTAGAGGTACTTTATTTCAGCTTTATCTATAATTCGTAAGGCAAGGTTAGGCCACTGTATAGGTCTTCCATGTTAGTTTACTTGGGAAGTAGGCAGTGGTATTTTTTACAGGTCCATTGAGGTGATCCAAAAGGGGATTACAACACATGAAAATTACCATTATGTATACTTTACATGGATTATAGCGTATTTTCCAATCAATTAAGGTCATCCAAAAGGGGATTACCACAAATGAAATTACCAATGAGGTATAATACATGGAATTACAAATGTGTAATTTAAGTGGCAAGACCTTTATTCTTGTATTGTTTGACACATAAATTGTTAACACGTGGTAAAAATGGTCCCTACTCCTGACAGATACGCTCAGCTAAATTTTGTTGTTCGTACTCTTCATTTCTGTCTGGGGGTAATAGTTTATGAAGCTAGTCCTGGAAATAAACTTTGACCCCATGCAGAAATGTTCATTCCCACACTTTTTAACCTGGTTTTTTTTGTGGTCAGTTGTATGCCTTCCCGCTGACCAGTCACAGTGAATTCCTATTGTTTTATTATTAGCCAATGAGCGCTCTGCGATTATTCCTTAGCAACGGCATTCAAGCCATGTTAGCAATCACAACGCTATCTGTCATCGGAGGAGTAGGAGCTTGTTTTTTACCTCGGACGGAAAATTTTTTTACCCACCCCGCACCCTGTTGTTTTATTTTTTTGTGTGATTTATATTTGGTGTATGTAAGAATAGTTTTGGTTGGTGGGTTTACATGCAATTCATGGTATGGAACTTTGCTTTATCATGTTTAACAGTTGGGTTGGACCTTTGTTAAATTATAGTAATTGTGGATATTTAGTTTCATTTAAATCTATTAAATTAGTGTTCCATGTTTGGCAGGTTTCTGTTTATTAACCTACTCGCTAAGGCAACTTTAATTAGATAATAATTATTCTACAGGTATGAAATTATTTTAGCCAATTAATTATTTCAGGTACTTTTACCTGAACCATCAAAATTGTTACAGGTACTTTAACAAAAATTAGTCTGTGTATTAATTCTAATTTTGTCAACTCATGTGAACTTCTATAAGTAGTTTACTTAGGAAGTCAACAAATATTGGGACTTACCTCATGTTATTATTACTGCTATGTTCTCAATTATTCGCTAATACACTTCATTGTAAAGGTGCAACTCTACAGGTATTTAATTTTTAGAAGTCAGCAGTGATCTAGAGGGACTTTATTTCAGCTTTATTCATTAAATTCGTGACGGCAAGGTTAGGCCACTTTATGTGTCCTTCTCGGGTAGTTTACTTGGGAAGTAGGCATTGGTATTTTTACCAGGTCAAGTGAGGGTGATCCAAAAGGGGATTACCACAAATTAAATTACCATTATGTATAATTACATGGTTTATAAGCGGTCTTTTCAAAGTCAATTAAGGGTAATCCAAAAGGGGATTACAACAAATGAATACCAATAGATAGTACATGTGGAATTACCAATGTGTAATTAAGTGGCAAGACCTTTATCCCCCCCCCCTCTCTGTATTGTTTGAACACTATAAGTGGTAACAAGTGGTAATAAATGGTCCTACTCCGGACAGATACGCTCAGCTAAATTTTGTTGTTTCGTGCTCTTCATTTCTGTCTGGGGGTAATTAATTTTAAGGGGCCTAGTCAAGATAGAATTGATTTTTTTGTTTGTTTTGTTTTAAATTCCATTGTCCAATGTCAGTTGAAACCCCATCATACAAGGGGTTTCAGGATTTAAAAACAAAATCTTTTCTAACCCTCATCCATATCATATGTTAGGCCCTTAAAATTAATTTTTAGTTTCTTGTAGCAGTGGCTTCTGAAAACTAAGGAGGGAGGGTGTTTTTTATTTTTTGTTACTAATACGCTAAAATATGACTGTTTGATATTACCACCAACTTTTAGTTACATCAGAAAAATGGTGGGGCTTTTTTATTTTAATTTAAATTACAGGAATAGACCCTAAAATGTCTTTAAAATCATATGAAAGTGACTGTGGGTGATTAATAACACAATTGGGACTATCATCCATCAAAATTTCAGTATGTAAAACATATTAATTAAAGAAAATTTCAAAATAAAAAACCTTTAGCTACAAAGGAGGAGGCAGGCTATGGGAATTTTATATATATATATAATTTTTTTATGCGGGCCTTAAGACTTTGAATAAAAAATATAAGGTATCTCTCCCTAGTCTAAAATGCATAAATTTTGCTTTTTAGCCAGGATTTATTGTTCTGTTTTGCTGGGTTTTTCATCAATGAAGCTTGAGCTTTGTGTGTGCACTCTCGTGGAAGCCCCAATGCGATTTACACAATTTCCCAGCTGTGGTCTGTATTTCACTTTTCAAAGCCTGACAGTGCCATGAGAAACTAATTTCAGGGCTATGTACTAAAATACCATTCATGGTCATAATAATAATATATAAGGCTACTGAAATCTCTACATATTTGAACACTGAAAATAACTGAGATAGACAATACTATGTGTCCATTCATATTAAAAACTTAAGTTAAGGATTGGTTTTAATACATCTTAATAATGCCATCCATCATGTCAACAAAAGTCACTTTTCTTTTGCACAGTATCACTCCCGGGTATCACATGACAGCATGCAGGGTAAGCATCAGTCCCTACACTATGTACTATAAAAGTTTAATATCAAACTCTTTAGTCTTTAACACAACCAAATTATGGCACCTAGATCGTATAAAAAGCCATGAAATCGTATTTATCTTATGCAATCTATAGATAGAGACTACAGTGCTAGTCTGATGATCATGACTAAAATGTCTATGATAACAGCAGCCATTAAAAAGTTAAGACCTATCAGTCCTGGACGATTTGTGTGTATTAAAAGGGCCATTTAAGCCAAGATACACAGACCGCTTCTGCTCTAACTTTACAGCTGCAAGTTGCTTCAATATTCATTATTTGTGATAACCGTTATTTTGTAGGCTTTCTTGAGAGTCTTCTGCATCATGTGATAACCATTTTTCCAGATTTAAAATTCACATTATGAAATTTTCAATGAGAACTTGCTCTTATGTGTCCTACATTGTGCTGGCCCAATTTGGCAGTCTGTTGTACATGTTGACATGAACTTTCTTGGGAACAAATTGTAGCATCGGTTGCAAATTGGTAAGACAATTACTACAGACTCTCATAATGCTATGTAATTCAAAAGAAAATTAATTTTCTTTTTTAATTAGGAAATATACATCTCAAAACGTCTCAACCTTAAATGGCATTTGAACTCACAGAACATTTGGCACCAAATGATAATGCCAAATTTAAAAGATTATGCCCATAAGTTACAATATTGAAACTACTACTGAAGTGCTAGTATAGTGTCACTACATTCTACACAGTGCAATGCACAAACATAGCACGGACTCAGCCCGAGTTGCTCGGGCTTTGTTCCGCTTACGATAAGCCCCTACACTAGTGACTATACCTATCAATGCTCCTCTCCCAAGTACAGACGACGTGCAACGCTACGTGAACGAGCTAAGCACTGACTGCATTGGCACTTGTAGTACAGACTACAGTCATGCACGTATGACATATGGTTATTAATTCTGCAAGTTGATACAATGTTATTATTCATGTAACTTTCAAAATAAATCTGATGAGAGATTTCATTGACCAAACAAGCAAGCTAGTACACTGAATAAATTGAGACCATTGTGATTAGTGTGGGAAAACTTCAAAAAGTATTGAAAAAAATTACACAGAAGACGTATCCCGTCCAGTCCCACTCGGTACGGCGCAAACGGTGAAATGAAGGGAAAAACATTCTGACTCGAAACTCAAAATTTTTGACAGCCACGGCGAAAACAAACCTCCCGCCCCACCCCGTCAGTATGATTCACTAAGTGTATATTTTGACGTTCAGTGTAAATTGTTGCGGTTTATACCCCGATTTACATTTTTGCAAGGGATATTTTGCCTACTTTTTACGTGACCAGGGCGCGCCCATCTTGCGAATGAAATCTTCGTACTAAATCTCGCGTCGAGACGTTCACTTGCGAGATTTGTAACTTAGTTGCCCGTGTATGCGCAGTGTGAACAGCGGTGACGTACACGTAACCGATGGACCCCTGATCCGATAGAGATGACATTTGTACCACACATATTAGTTATATTTGCTTCCCGCAGTGGGATCTTGCAGTTTACATTATTCGTGATTTGATTTAAATCATCTGATTATTTACAAAGATCCAATTACATTAATATAATACTGAGAGTACTTGTGGTAGACCAGGATGTTTAGGTTTGTGTTATTACGATTTATTATGCATGACTCAGTCTCTGATGTGCATTGATGGAGCAGCGGCTGGTATATATGTTGTGGTGGTTCATAGACCAGTATTAACAAAGTGCGCGTACATGGGGCTAATAGACCTGTCTTTCCGATCAAGATGCGGTGGCGGTAGAGGGTATCAGTATGTTAACGGGACAAAAGGACTTGTGATTTGATACTGATCCCCCCTTTCCTTTTAGTTAGCTAAATCAATGTAACTATATGGCCGAAGGTGGGAAAGATAAATAAATGTTATTCTGGAGACTGAAACTACTTTGTAATGTGTGTGTTGATGTGTGATTAAGTCTGAAATATGAATTTGCAAAAATGTCCTTTCACATTATTGAAAAAATGCTTTGCGGTATAATAGCAACTAGTTACTGTCAAATGAAACTGCGTAACTGCGCAGTTCTGAACGTTCCAAAGTTCTGCATGTCTTTTTGCGGTATGTATCAAAAGTTAACTTTATGTATTTGTGTGTAATATGAACTTAAGTGGTATAACACGTACAACTGGGGTTAGGCAAAGTCCGTTGTCAAAACGTTTCGATTTCTATATTTATTTTGTATGGGTGTCACTTTGGGTGTACATGTGTTTTCAAATTGTTTAAGGTAAAATAGTCATTTCAAGTACCACGGACGTCTACGGTTCCGTGTAGTAGGGTGGTGGACTGCTTCACGATATGCGTTCTTCGTCCTCGCTCCTGTGGTGCGTCTTCATACTCAGTATGGTCTTCGTCTCTCATGTATGCGTCTTCGTGACTCATGTATGCGTCTTTGTCACTCATGTATGCGTCTTCGTCACTCGTGTATGCGTCTTTGTCACTCATGTATGCGTCTTTGTCACTGTTTTGTCTGCCGGTTTGTCTTGTTTAGGCATCTTTTGAAGTGTGATGTTTCTGGTTAATCCGAGGGTTGTGACCGTGGGCTGTCACTTGCGGCCTTTTCGTACAACTAACTGTAAGGGGCCTGGTTGTAGAAGGGTTTCAATTTCCCTATAAACTTGGTTATTCGACCAACACGTGTCGCCTTCTTTGATGTCATGACAATTAGGTTTCTTTGTTTTGTCTTCATAGGCTTTCATTCTTACTTTGGCTCGGTTATCATTTGTGCGTACAGTTGCATCTATCTCCTTCTCAGATGTTTTTCGTGACTGTTTTGTATGAGTGGCTGTGGGAGTGTGGTACGTATTGGATGCCCGTGTTATGCTTCAGGTGTTTTTGGGAGGTGTTAATGTGTCTGTGTTAATTTTCTTGTGGTTGACTTCTGGCAGTTGTTCTTCGTGGTCCGTAAAAGTCCCATTAGATCTCTGTCGCTTGGTGCCGCTTCTATTCTCCTCCCTCTGGTAGATGGCCTTTAGTGTAAACCTTTGAGGAATGTCCAACTTGACTCCATAGATTACAAGGTTTCCATCTTGGGATTCTATTGCTATGTGGATGTCCTCAGTATTGCACTCTAATTTTGCTGACATGAGCCGTGTTAGCCACGGCTGGTCACATCCAGTCTCTCACCACCCACCGTCAGATCACAGTGGAGACTCTCACTGTCGCTGCACGTGCTTCTATGATTTCCTCTTCCTTCTATCACTTATGAATCAACTTGACTACAGATCCTTGAAAGGTCCAAACACATTATTTGCAGCTATATGAGTAGTAGCTACCAGACCATTAGGGCCAATCACAAAGTCTGTGGGCAGAGTGTACTCCAGCTTGTTGCCATGGTTACTCCCTCGACATCGTTTTCATCATCTATGGTGATTTCTATATGTTATCTTCTGCTGTTTGACGTCTCTCTTCAAGAAATTCGTCTCCATGCCTCAGGAGGGTCTTGTTCGCGGCATCAGGTACTGCCTCAGATGTTAATGCTGATACTCAACTGAAGGTGCTTCGCCTAAGGAATCCACGTTCAGGAGAGAAACGGACACAGATAGGTGTTGGTGTAGCATCGGTGTTACTTGACGCTGATCTCACTGCAGTAGGAGATGTCATCGCTAATTCCGATGATGTCACTGGTTTTGTACTGCTTCTGCCTTAAAGTGTTTTGCTGTAGTTGGGTCAATGATATGTATGTATTTCTCAACCGTATTTTGTTGGCTTTTGATCTTCTGTCTTGGATTTGTTCCAGTGGTGTTTCCCCTAGGAGGTTTTCCGGACAAACCAGTATGTGCACATAATTGTACATGGGTGTTTTCTATTTTCACTGTATGTAGCAGGGACTGTCGTGTAAGAGTGTGCGTTCCGGATCAAATTGTGAATTTTGCACACAAGTAATTTAGGCATGATAATCCATAAAATTGATGGAAGCCACTTGCCAAACTCCCCTTAATGGCCCCCAGCCTGGGTTTCAAGGATATACAGGAGTCACAAAAATTTAAAATGTTCTGAATGTTGTTATAAAGCACACCATAGTGTTTGTCTGATCACAAGGATTCCAAAAAGGTACAGTTTACACTTATCTTGGCTTATAGTTCCGGAGTTATGGGGTTAAAAACAGTAAAAATGGTGAAAAATCAATTTTGGTGTTACATGGTCAAAAAGTTAAAAGTTGCTTTGATTCACTAATATGTGAGTGCAAGTTGTTTCCCTAGTTAAAGGATTGAAAGGAAGGAATTAGTTGCTTTATCTGTTCTGCTAGTTTTCACGTTATCCAACAAAATAGGTCCAGGTCAATAGAATCCAATAGCTGGCAATAGGGGCTTTGTTGGGGGGACTTGTATTCGCCATTTTGGTTAATAACCAGACACGTAAGATAGTCCAAACTATTCCATATTTCATTCTATGAGTAAACCAAACAAATTTGAACCACATTTTACCAAATTGGAGCAACTATTTTAATTTCTGGACACCCCGGCTGCGTG
>JAMKCH010044414.1:0-30375 GCA_023653785.1 Ophioderma brevispina
TGAAAACTTTAATGATGCAGGTAAAACCTTAGAAGCGAGCGCTCAGACTGTCATATTTTCAAAAGTGCATCAAAAGAATCCTGTTAATAAATTACCGTTTGGATACCCCAAATGCCCAAATCCAGCAGATCGTGTCCGGCTTCCTGGTTTAAGTCGTATTATTCTTTCTACTGTGATGACAGCTTGTCAAAAAAATGGTTTTGTTTGAAGAATCCTCGCTTACGTGTTATTTTAAACAATGACAACGTTACAATTAGGATTTCTTAGCGACGCCCCCCCCTGAAGAAATTATGAATTTAAAAGGGCGCCATCTATTATTATTTTATTACAAAATATTATCGTATTTAATTATTCCACGCATTTGGATTCTGCCCAATGACACCGTAGAGCGAGTCACGCATGCCACGAGCTCCCGAAAATCTAGTCATTCTCTGTATTGTGTACTATACACTGACATAGCTTACATAGCATAGTCTTAGCCATACAACAATGAGTCCTAAGCATGAGGGCTTTACTGGCCAGCTTCTGATGAGGCGGATGGAAGCTACAGCGCACAAGGAGTTCGAGATATACGGGAGAAAAACCAAAAAAACCTTTTTGGAAGGACTTTCCAGGGACAGGGAAAAAAATTTAGATCCCAACTAGCGGCATCCAATAGAGCCTAAATAGTGTGAACGGATAGCGGACTTAAGAGCATCTAAACAACAACTTGAAAATAGTGTGAAGCAATACAACGGGCGTTAGGAAATTCTGCAGACGGACTTGGCAAAGCAAAGAGCTGAGTTAAATAAACAGGGCGCTTTTCAAGGCCCGGAAATAATTTTCGACTGCGTGGTATGGAGAAAACGGTAGGGGGTAAATGTATGGAGAAAGTAGAGAAACTTCTGCAAAGATAAATTTGGTTGGAACGACGAGTCCATTATTGAGAGGGCCCACCTTGACGGAGAAGTAGCGAGCGGAAAATCGCCTCACGGTTCTGGTGAAAATGTATCCTATTCGGACAAATTAAAGTTGTGTTGAAAGAAAGCCGCCAAGCTCTTGATGGTCTACCTATGTTTGTGACGGACGATTTTACCACCGTTGGATTTGGCTGAAAAAAAAAGAAAGGCAGAGAAAACAAAAGTGAAAGAACTGTATGACCGAGGAGTGAAACTAAGATTTTACGCTGGGAAGTGGAGAACCAAGGAAGGAGTAATTTACAGTTTTAAGCCACCGACTTTCACCTTATGGAAAAAAAGTCATTAACTTCATTATGAATGTAATGCCAAAATGCAATAACAATAAAATTTGTTTTTCCCACACGTTTATCAAGTTGTATACGTGACTGTAAACCCACAGTGTTTTTGCAGCCATCTTGATAATTGCCTGAAATTCATACGTGGTAGGAAAACGGACTTGAATAGCGTCATTGAAAGTTGTAAGAAAACACGGGGTTAAAAAAAAAATGCCCTTTATTCTCTCACTCAAAGGAATACTAGTATACCGGTCCTAAGGATATCTAAATTTAGTCCAATTAGGTTGGATTTTGCCACTTGTGTGAAAAAAAAAAAAGGGGTGCCGTCATTACTCGTATGATAAATGACTCTGGTTTCGCGGCCTTGTATTATCGGGCGAAGTATACTCGCGTCTCTACGTTGTGAACAACAGTGTTGTGACATTCTGACTTTAATATTGTTAGCTATAAACTGCATGGTTAAATCTTGAACCAAAAAAAATGGACACTAATCCAGGAATGGTCCAATCGCTTAGGCTTGGCCTACTTGCTGAAATAGTGTTGAAATACAGTATAAAATCTTATGATTTAAAGTGTACAGTGGTAAAAAAAACGTCGGTTTCCACTGGTTATATAGACCCTACCTCTTGGCTACTTTCATGTGAACGCGGAGCCCATGTCACATGGGCATGTGTGAGAGAATTATCTACACGACCGGGTGATAGTGTTGCCTCTTTAGTAGTAAATTGGGGATTTTGATTACTCATTTATCAAGTTAATGGGGGGCTCCGTGTACCGAGCCAGTGTTTAATAAAACTCACAGGGGACCTTTTTCATTCCAATTTGACCCCTGTTTTCCTCGTCAAAACAACCAAGTTACAGGTGCCATATGGTCGGCTTTATTCCAACTTTTTTTACAGGGATTGGATATTTTTGGCTTGTATTGTTTTCCTCATGTTTTTCAAGTTTGGGATTTGTGAAGGGGTTTTGTTTGGTGTTTTTGTGTTTTATGTGATGTGATTGCTGTTATATAAAAAACACAGAGGTTCAACAAATGTAAGAAATATGTCTACGTGCAAAACTATGTTGAGAGCTTTCAGCTGATGAGTCAACAGGGCTCCCAAATTCATACGATAAATTGTTAGAGTATCTGTGGAATGTGTTAGTGTTGATGGGGCGTAAGGTAATTCCCAGAAGTATGTTATGATGTAACATATTACGTGCAAAAATGTGTTATGCATTATTGTATACTGGCAGTTTACAGGTCCCCAATTTGATGATAATGGTAATGATGTATCTGCGAAATGTGTTACACTCGAGCGCAAACACGCATGCTGTTTCATAGATATCCGACAGTGACAGGTGTCCTCAATTTACATGATAATCATAACGATCAATTGCGAAATGTGTGTTGAGACTCGAGCGCAAATTGTTTCATAGATGTTCGACCGGTTATGTTTATCTAGCTCAGGTGAAATCGGTATCAAAAACTTCTTCGGGGTAACATGTATAACTTTTTTTTAACATCACGTTAGAGACAATAACCATATTATTTAGATCCGTTGCAGCTTCGAAACCGGAGTTTTTGAGGTATACGAGCATTTGGATTATAGGATTATACATGGTGTACGTATTTTAGTACAAGAGGTGCGGTCGATTGTATACATGTAGGGTTTTCCCCATGTACGGCAAGTGTTTAGTGATCATGTGTAATACTAATGCGCACAAAGAAGTTGTATCTGTCAATCGCGTCAATGAATTGCAGAGGCCTCGCTGATTTTAACAAGCGTAGGGATTGTCTTACATTCCCATAGAAATAAGAAATATTTCAATTTACTGTCTCCAGGACGTTCACTTTTCTAAGGACATGGAGGATATGTCAGAATAAGAGTGGGGCTTGAGTGCTATTTTTAAATCGTATTATAGAAGTAATGCAAGGGGTGTGGCCATTTCTGTTACACTACGTTTGAATTCAAATTTTTTGGGTTAAAAAGAGATAATTTAGGGAATATGCGTGCTTTGGATATTGAAATTAATGAGGTTAGAATACCTCGTAAACATATGGTCAAATAATGAATCGCCAATTTTCTTCGATGAGCTTGGGGAGATCTTCAATGAATTCGATAACCCCCATAATATATAGTTTGTGGCGACTGGAACCTAGTTTTAAATGAGAATATGGATTATAATATGGTAGATTAAATGATCCAACCAATGCAAGGAAAAGGGTTTTAGATCATGTGATGAGTTTGACATAGTTGATGCGTGGAGAATACACAACCCAAACACTCGTAAATATACCTGGAGACAGCCACAATACAACCAAACAATGTCCTAGATTGATTTTTTTTGATATCATCTGAATTAAATTCTAAAATCGTTACCTCTGATATCAAGCCTGGGTACCGCACTGATCATTCTCTTATAGATATAAATTTTGACTTTACCGTGTTAAAGGAGGTGTGGGTATGGAAATAAATAATTCGCTTGCTGAAAGATGCTACTTGTAAATTGGTTAAAGGACACTATAAGGGAAGTTGTTGAGCAATATGCTTTTACGGTGCCAGGTTCGATAAAATGAGTATGATAATACTCATCCTAATGATATTATTTTTCGATTAAATGACCAGTTCTTTTGAATGATTTTGATGGAAATTAGAGCAAAGGCTATATCATATGCTGCTTTTAAAAAGAAGCAGGAAAATAAAGCTGAGTCTGATTTGGAAGAAGTTATTCATGAACTTTCAAATTGATATGCAAGGTGACCAGTCAGTTAATGAAGAGTTTTTGTAATAAGCAAGCCGAACTTGCTAACATTCGGAAAATAAAAATGGATGGCAGGCTGAGTAGGTCAAACCTGTTGGTCGAACGAAGGGGAAAATCTTCCTCGTTATTTTTTGAACATGGAAAAAAGAAATTTTGTTTAATAAAGTATTATTTTCTATTTTCAAGAAATGACACTTTAGATTAACAAGTTCTAGTGATATTCTTTTGGAGGCTAGGAACTTTTATGGGCAATTCCACGGCAATGTCCCCTTGAGCCTAAAAATTGAAATTCATTTTAAATGCAACAATTTACATTGAATATGGAAGAAAGATACCTTATCCGTATAAATCTGCATTCTAATATGAATTTTCAGTGTTTTTTCTATTTTTTTATGGTTTTTGGAAAAAAATGTATTTACGAACAACAGATTTTTGCATTTTTACAAAAATTGGTGCTGTCAAATATTTCAGTCCTGTTTCTATGAATATTGACCACTGAAATGTATTCATTTCTTAACCTAATACCAAGAATAGGTAACTTTTAATAACTTAACACTTTTTAATCAATGCAGTTCTAGAGGGCGCTCTTTGAGTTCCAAATTTTTACTTCTCATTTTCCCGAATTATTAACGTCCATGACATTTTATACTATTTTTTTAGTGTAACTACACTGCCATCAATTGTTATAATCATCTCTAGTATCAATAGTTAATGTCCATTATGGAGATAATAACATGTGAAAAAAATAATTATACTAATTAGAAATATGCTAATGAGCGTCATGGACGATACCGTCATGGACGTATACCCATTTAAACACCCCGGTAAATGGTTATTATGGGATGTTTGTTTAGGGTAACTGTTTAAAAATTATGTTTTTGATGTCAGAAAATCTGTTCTTGAAGTTTTCATGACTATTGATAATTAGAATTCTTAAAAATGGACCATTTTAGGTCAAATTGCACGAGGAGGGCCTTTACCAATACATCATTTTTCGCAACTTTTTTAATACGCTACCCTTCCAAAGGGTAACACTGGAAAGAGAGAATAAGTTTTACCTGCTCAGGAAGTTTCACCCTTCTATCATCTTTATTTTGTGAGTAGGCCTAAAGTTTATTTCTTGGAAATCCTCCCATTGAATTGTACAGGGAAAAGTTGCATTGACCCCTGTGCTTTTCAATGGGCACATTCATGCAATATTCAAAGTGCCAATGTTTACAGCAAACTAAATAAAGATAAGACAGGGCTCAAATGTAGTGAGCATGTCACATATTTGGTATCTTTATAGTGGTATATGTAAGAGTAGTTTTTTTTTTCAAAAGCGTGTGTGAAAAAAATAGCAAAGCGCCTCATACCGGTTTGACCTAAAATGTATTTAAATAATATCATAACATAATCAAATTATGTAGCTTCAAAATAGATTCATGGCTCAACAAACACCCTGATAGGCAATGGCATAACACTACCTATGGTTATCAATTTTGAATGAGCGAAGTTGAAATTCAATTCTTTTAACGTCAGACAGTTACACCAATGTAACGTCCATGACACTACTTTGAAATTTCTTATATATAAAAAGGTGCTTTCCTTATTTTAATGCAAAGTTAAATAGTGGAACCAGAGTTAAAATACTAAACGGGAATAATGAAACTTGGATTGCACTTCCAGAGTTTGTTAATGAGGCCAAAAACGCTTTCATTTTCGTAACGTCCATGACGCCGACTTCTGAAGCTATTTTCTTGTTAATGAACTAGAGCTTCTAAATGTCCTGATGTTCTTGTTAAACATTAGTATGTTAACTATCAGTACCAGAAATAAAATTAAATTCCTTAGCTTTCAAGTATGTTGGAATACATTTTGAATACAGAGAAGGTGGGCAAAATGTAACGTCCATGACGGTGGAATTGCCCTTATAAAGATATGTACCTACCGCTCGAGAAATTGACGAGGATGTTAATATTAAGTCTATTTTTGAAAGATCAGGTGCACCTATTGGCAGATACCCCGCGATTCTCGTAGAAGGTCTCAATTAATTATGTAAGCTTCTTTCTTGGTAAAAAATAGCAAAAATTGGGAAGTCACTGGGCTCTGATGGGTTTGGGTTAATGAATTTTACAAATTCTTTTTCAATGACTTGGGGTGTTATCTGTTACGTTCGTTAAACTATGCATATGAATCGGGCCAACTTTCTGCTACTCAAAATATGGTGTCATAACTTTGCTACCTAAGGGTGATAACCCAGACAGTTTTTAAAAAATTGGAGACCAATATCGCTTCTCAATGTATCATATAAGTTAGCGTCAGCATGTATCGCAGACAGATTAAATCTTGTTTGCCTGATATTATCCATGAGCAGCAAAGAGGCTTTATGGCAGGTCGTTATATAGGGGGAAATGTTAATTAATGTAGGATTTGCTTAATATTACTGATTATTACGATATCCCTGGGATGTTTCTATCAAGATATTTATAGCCTTTGATCTGTTTCTCATGCGTTTTTAATTAAGGTTTTGTATTATAATTTTGTCCCTCTATTAAAAAATGGATTCATATTTTCTCTAGCCAAGCTAAAGCCCCTCTGTGCTGGTAAATGGATTTTTATCAGAATCATTTGATGTAAAACGTGGCTGTAGACAAGGGGATGGAGTGAGTCCTTATTTATTCCTCCTCTGCGCCGAGGTGCTTGGAATGATGGTTCGTTATAACAGAGACTTAAAGGGCATTACAATCGATAACATTGAATATCGCCTATCTCAGTATGCCGATGACACAGTCCTTTTTAGATGGTCCTGAAATTCTTATGAATGCTGCGTTTGCTTTTCGGTTACTTGATAATTTCGCCAAAATTTCTGGTCTCAACATTAACATAGAAAAAACAAATGCTGTTTGGGTGGGTTCAAATAAAAATAGAATAGATAAAATTTGTCCAAATTTACAGTAACTGGGTTTTTACACCGAGTACATTTAGGGTAGGGATCGATATTTCTAACCAGGCTGGATGGATTTATTTACTTTAATTATCAGAACTGAATAGGTACATCCATCTTCAATTAGCATGCGTGTGACAGACTCCGGTTGGAATTTATATTATTTTCTGTATTATTAATCATTTACAAATTTAATCACTTACATTATATGAGGAGAACTGGAAAAACTTGCAATGTGTTGTGCAATAAGCATGTACTATGTGATTGCCCTAGTTCTAAAAACTGGGGGAAACTAGTGTGTGAACTTCCTGAGATGAACATGTTAGAATATGTCCGCAATCTAAAACGAGAGAGCCATGTCTTATCTTCGCCATTCTGAGAACTCTACAGAAGTTCTTTGTCTACCTATAGGAAGCAAGATTGCACACCTGTTGTATGACTTTTTTAATTGCTTATGTCAGAAACACTTCGAACACAGGATGTGGAAGATTGTGGAATTCCTTTACCCATGTTTCACATCAGCGAACTGAAACATGATGAAATGTTCATCTTGTCTCCGCGTGGGTTTGTTTCATCCATGGGAACTTTGTCGAGGACAAATCTGTTTGCAATCATTTCTCTTCGCCGTTGTCACAGCTTTCAGCGAGTGTAGACCTCTCAAACAGAGGTGGAGAACTTTGCATACATTTGATTTATATAAAAATGTTGGTTTTTCTTATTACACAATTCTAGAAAGTTTTGCTAGAATTGTCAGAGCTGCTCAAAATTTGGAACCTTTGGAAAAACATTAATTCCATCCAGCAGATTTTCTTCTGTACCAGTGACATTCCCCTTTAAAAATTGCAGCTGAATACCTGTAATGGACATGTTTAAACCATCAAGCTGCAGTTATCCTTCCGTAGTTGTTTCTTTCAAGTCTACTAGTTTTACAAATTAATCGGCCGGTCTAGAACCAAAGACTTTGCATTTTCGCGAACTAGTTGAACTGACATCGCAGAATTGTGTCGCCAGAATTTATGTGGACCTGATTGTACAGAGACTGGTACGTGCGCACCCACAAGAACGTGAACTTTGAAATAATGAGATGTTGTGGTGTTTAATTTAATTTGATTTTTAAGTAGGTAATAAACATAAATAATTTTTGTGCATTTTACTTGTGTATATTGTGTGGGGATTTAAGTTATGTCTTAAAACATTACTTTGATTTACATCTTGGTCAAGTCAATCCTTCTTACAATAGTCAATTGTGAATTGTTTTTTTATGAACCATGGAGGTTAGTTTCTGACCTTGAAGTGACGTCTCGTAACAGGGTCTACGGAGAGAAATCTTACAGTACTCGGCCGTTTGACGATTGTCAAATCCCTTTGGCTTTCTAATAACTTACCTGATTTTAATTCTTTCTTCCGGATCCACCCATTAATTGTTATTAGATATTTAAATACGGCCTTATAGATTTATCTGGAAAGGAACGGACAGAGTCTCTAGAAATCAAATGATTCAAGATCAAGCAAGGTGGTGTGAGAATGGTTGATGCGTGTCAAAGTTATAATATATATGCCCTTAAAGTGACTGGGTGTAGAAGGTGTTACTAAATTCACAATTCTGTTAGTTTTTTAAAGTGGTTAAATTTCGCATTTATGTTTCTTTTGAGGGTGTTCAACGTATTTTGAAAATGTTTTTAATACCCTAAACCAGTGTTGGTAGAATTTCTTACAGCCTGGTGTAAACTTGTGAAAATTCACTTGCCCCTTAATATTAATGATGCTCTAAAGAGTGCTTTATGGTTCAATGACAGAATCATGAATTGGTGGGAAAGCATTTTTTATCCACATTGGTCGAGAGGGTGTTAATTTCATATCCGATATTTGGATGGAAAAAAAAAGGGGAATTTTTCTCACTTGCAGGTTTTAACGAACAAATATAAATCCGTACAAATTTCATAGAATATAGTGGTGTTATAAATGCCGTTAAAAACACTTTCAAAATTTTTTGGAACTGTTTAATTTACTCTCCCAATGATGCCTTTCAATTTTGAATTGTTTTAAAAGATAAGACAGGTTCGTGAAGGATCTATGGATATCTTTTTTGACTAAGAAGGTGGTTAGAAATGTGCAGAGAAATGGAACAACAAAATGATTTCATACGATTTGAGGATTGGTCAATCGTTCATACTATACCTTTTAACTGTACCACTTCTACAAAACTTAGATGATTCTATTTTAGAATTGTTATAGGATTCTTGGGGTTAATTCTTTCTGTTTATGATTGGTACAAAAGAGTTCAGAGCTATTTACCTTTTGTAATAAGGATGGGGGGAGGAACATTAATTCACCTGTTTTTGTGAATGTGGTGTTACCACCTCCTTCTGGAATAAGATAGCAAAGTGGTTTAAGGACTTCTCAATATTAATAGTAATTATTGATAAAGAGATGTGCTTTGTTTGGCATGAGGATGCTAGAATTACTTCAACACTCTTAATCTGAATATTATTATTGGTCGCTTTCATATTTTATAAAATGAAAATGGCATGAGTGGCATCCAAATTTTGTGCTCTTTCGAGATGAGGTAAAAAGATCTTATATTTATGAGAAATATATCTTCAACAAGATAGTCAGGCTCAGAATTCTAACAGAAAATTGGATACCTCTTCGGCTTTATTTGTTGAAAGTTGGGGTTGTTAACCTACTGTCATTTTGGTAAGTTTTGGCTCTCAAAATTGGAATATTATGTCATGTCCTTATATGTATTTCTTGTATTGATTAAATGTGAATAAATTTTTTGTTCCTCTGTGGAAAAATTTAAAAAAAAAATTATTCCAGCATGATATTTCTTCTGTACCAGTGACATTCCATTCCCTTTAATCTGCACTGAATAACCTGTATGGACAAATGTTTACCATCAATCTGCAGTTATACTTCCAGTATTTCTTTCAAGCTCACGCGTTTACAATTAAAACTCGGTCCCGGTCTAGACCAAAAGGACTTTTTCGATTTTTCGCGAACCTAGTTGAACTGTACCAGCCAGAATTTTGTCTGCCAGATTTATGTGGACTGATGTGTACAGAGACTGGTGCTCACCCAACAAGAACTGTGAACTTTGAAATAGTATTCGATGTTGTTTGTTTTATTTGATTTTAAGAAAAAGAAAAAAACTAAAAAATCAATAAAATAACATTTTTAATTTGTTTATATTGTGTGATTTAATTATGATTAAATCATTACTTTGAAGTCATCTTGGTCAAGTCAATCTTCTTACAAATAGTCATTGTGAAAATTTTTTTTTATGAACCACGGGAGGGTACTTTTCTGACCTTGATCCGTTCTCGTACAAGTGGTCTGGAGAATCTTACAGTACTCGGCCGTTTGACGATTGTCAAATCCCTTTTGCTTTCGAAATTAACCTACTGATTTTTAATCTTCCGGATCCACCCATTAATTGTTTATTAGAGATTTAAATACGGCCATATATAGATTTATCTGAAAGAAACGGACAGAGTCCTCTATAAATCAAATGATTCAAGTCAGAGGCAAGTGGTGTGAGAATGGTTGATATTCAAAGGTTTATACTATATCCCTTAAGTCACTTTGGTTAGAAGTTACTAAAATTCATGCACTTCTGTTATTTTTTAAAGTGTTTAAATTTTCGCATTTAATGTTTCTTGAGGGTGGTTCAACAAGTATTTTGAAAATGTTGAATACCCTAACCATTGTGTGTATGAGGTTCTTACAAGCCTTGTGTAAACTTTGGACAATTCACGCGTCGCCCTTAAATTAATGATGTTCGAAAGATCTTTATGGTTCAATGACAGAAGCTGATTGGTGGTGAAAGCATTTTTTTATCCAAGTGGTCGAAGAGGGTTTTTAATTTCATAATCCGAGATTTTTGGATGAAAAAAGGGGAATTTTTTTCTCACTTGCAGGTTTTTAGAACAAAATATAAAATCCGTACAAATTTCATAGAATATAGTGGTGTTATAAAGGCAGTAAAAACACTTTCCAAAATTTTTTGGAAGCTGTTATTTAGCTCTCTCCCAATGATGCCTTTCAATTTTTGAATTGGATTTTAAAAGAAAGAAAAGTATCTTTGAAGGACTATGATATCTTTGTTTTTGACTAAGAAGGTGGTTAAAAATTTGCAGAGAAATGGAACAACAAAGGATTTAACATTACGATTTTGAGGGATTTGTCATCGTCATACTATAAACCTTTTAAAGTACCACTGATACAAAACTTAGATGATCTATTTTAGCATTGTTCATAGGAATTCATGTGGGGGTAATTCTTTCTTTGTTTTAATGATGGTAAAAAGATTCAGGAGCTATGTACCTTTGTAATAAGGAGTAATGAAACATAATTCAACTTTTTTTGTGATGTGGTGTTACCACCTCCTTCTGGACTAATATAGCACGTGGTTTTAAGGATCTTCTCAATATTAATATTACTTATTGATAAAGAGATGTGCTTGTTTTGGCATGAGGGAGGCTAAATTAATCAACAGCTCTTATCTGATCTTATTATTGGTCGCTTTCATATTTAATAAATGAAAATGAATGAGTGGCATCCAAATTTTGTGCTCTTTCTAGATGAGTAAAAGATATTATATTTATAGAAATATATCTTCCCAAAAAGTCAGGCTCAGAAGTTTAAAACAAAAATGGGATACCTATTCGGCTTTATTTGTTGAAGTTGGTTGTTAACCTAACTGTCATTTTGTGGTAATTTGCTCTCAAAAATTGGAATGTAGTTATTGTCTTCTGTTAGTCTTTGTATTGCATTAAACAATGTGATAAATTTGTTTTTTTCCTCTGTGGAAAAAATTTAAAAAAAAATTATTCCAAGCATGATTTGTAAAATATCAGCAAAATATCAACACAACATTATCATAGGTTTAATGTTAGAACACAGTAACATAAAAAATCAATTTTCGAGAAAACAAATATCCCACAGACTGCGAATTAAAACAAATTCTTTGTTGCATATCGGACTCCACAGTAAGTTTCAGTATTTTGGTCAAGTTCCCCTCGTTTTATCTCCTAGGAGTTAATGTAAACGAAAAGGGGATCAAATTTTTTAAACCTTGCATACTATAGAGTTTCATAGCTGTCAATACTGCAACGCGTTTGGTCTAAAGAGCTCCCTTCGCGCTCGCTTATTACTGGTCCGTCTATGGAGGCTAAGAAGTTTTCTTCTCATATTTTAATAAGTCAGTTTTTGATCTGATCTCAGATATTTTCTGGAGATACAACACAGTCCGGGGATAAGGGCTCAATCGGGCGATGTCGCCTTAACCCTAGTTACCGTAACATGTAACTCAGTATCATACTTAAAGGTGTGGTTCCAATTTATGTTTTATTGTGTTTCCACTTGATATGAAGCCTGGCACTTGCATACCCCCATCAATAACCGTGGGAAACAAACTTGCGGTTTTGATGTTTTTTTTTTTTTAATTCTTAATTTTAAAGTCCTGTTCAATACTGTGCTACTATGATGGTTAACCACGAAAAAATGGCAGTTTTTTGGTTTAGATCTTGGAATAAATGGATTTGAGGCTCAAATTCCAGGACAAATTGAGAAAATACGGCCTTTCATCTGATATCAAATTGGTATCTCTACTTCCCGGGTAAACCAGAGGGGGTCCCCAAAGACGATCGACACGCACCTTTAAAGGTGCAACGAGAGATTTCAAGTAATCCATATTGTCTGTGATATGTAGTGATTTCATGAAGATATTATATGCTCAAATATTCCACACCTTTTATTGGTTACAGAACTAACTTAAAATTGAAAATAAAAAGTTGATTTTATATGCTTATATTGCAATTGAACACATAGGCTGAATTTCGTATTTGCTCCTATAACGAAATTAGAAATCTCGCATTTTTTGTACCAAAGAACAGTTCTCAGCATAATCCTTACAGTGGGGATATTTTTTGATATAATAATAATAATAACAGGAACATTTTATAGGGCGCTCTACAAGCAACACAGCGCCTTACAAATATCTATAAAGAATAGGTTTCAGCACTTCTTGAAACAAGACGTGTTTTGACCCCCTAATGCTAGATGGAAGCACATTCCAAAAGCAAGGGTGCTGCTGTCTTGAGCACTATCTCCCTGCTTTTCCTTCTCGAGCGAAAACCGTGAGACGGGTAGCATAGAGGCCCCGAGCGTAGCTTTGCCCATAAACTGCGTGAACTACTATCAAGATGTCAGACTGATAACATCAGTGAGATAGGTAGGAGCTTCATATGGATACATTTGTAAACAATATTTTCATCACTTAAGATAATCCTTTCCTTAACAGGAAGCCAGTGTAAAGACCTTAGGATGCTGACGAGGGCTGGTCCCGTCCTCCATCAAACACCAAAACCAAACGCGCAGCTTTATTCTGAAGGCGCTGAAGGCGTTTAAGGTCAATTTCAACGCCACCATAGAAAGAGAGTTTGCATAATCAATATGTGAAGGATGACCCGCTCTCTACAGCGTGGATGACCAGAGCAGGCAATCCATGGGTGGGGATGAGTGACAAAAATACATGGACAAAAAAATAGGAAATACTGAACCGGGCGGATGGGGGAGTAACCGATCAAATATTAGTGAAAAGACCAACTTTCGGGCCGGAAACAGGCAAGTATTGTAATAAAAACGAGAATCGGACGGACTGTTGCGATCATGATAGACTACTTACAACTTGTAGTGACCCTATCACCAAGATTACACTGGCTGGTTACTTGATCCAAGGTTTTTAACAAAGTTTTGAAAGGCTTAATACAAGCATTACAGAGTTTTAACTCATGTCCGGCGAAGGTATCAGTAACACTCTGGGACTAGCATACAAAAAATCAGTTTTGGGTCTTGTTGAGGCTGTAGCTTATTTGGAACCATCCCGTCATTAATTTCACGATGCAAGTACGAAAATGTTAACAGCCTTTTTCTAATCATCCTCTTTTTTTGGATTGAATGAAGTATACACATCGGATCCACCGCATAATCATGGAAACAATATTGTACTTGCGGATAATATCACCAATAGACTGGTGTACATATAAAAGCTTGAGGGGGGCCAATGATGAACCTGTGTAATGATATTGTAACATAGGTGCACCTGATGAATCATTTATTTATAGAAACCTTGGTAATCCTGTTTTCAAGGTAGGTTTTGTACCATGAAAGAACACATTACTCATACCCAAACGAAATTCCCTCTCTGCAGAAAACAGCATGTCGACCGTTTTCAAAGGCGCCGACATTTCAAGTAAAACCAAAGGACAGCATTATTTGTTTCGATGAGTTGGAGGATGTCATTTTTAACCTTAGAGAGCAGTTTCAGTGCTGTGACATTTTTTTGTATGAAGATTGGTAAATTCCACCAAGGTTATTCCCATCCACATGATTCATTACCTGTATGAAGCAGCTTTCTCAATAGTTTTGATAAAGGAATTTTAATATTAGAGACGGGCCGGTAATCTTCATGTTTTCGATCAGATGGTTTCTTAATAACAGGTTTGATGATCGATTGCTTGAGGGTAGTTTGGGAAATACAGAAACAAGTATGTATTGAACAATTCTTGCACAATAATAATAATACATCGATGTTATTTTTAACCAACCATGTAGGTAAGGTCTCTAGGGAACAAGATTTGTTTGAGAACACCCCCCCCCCCCCTCGAAATCAATTTGCCAACCTCACAGGAAGTAAAGGTTTAAAGTTACTCATAGTCTGACACGAGCTGTTGGAAATCTCATTAACATCCATACCACCAGAAGAGACCTTAATATTTCTAATGTTTTCAATCTTAGTGATGAAAAATGTCAGAAAGTTGTTTGCTAGTTCATGATCAGAGATTACATACAAACTGGTAAAACCCTGTGTGTGTTAAATAGCAACCCATTGATTTATTGAAACCATGTCTTTCACGTTGGACTGGAACAATTTTTCAGAAAATATTTAGTCTTTGATTCCATGATCAATTTAGTGACATAGTCTTTCTGAGTCAAAACCACCTTGATGATCATGTTCATTACGAGACTTGCGCCACTTACGCTCAGAGGCGTCGTCTAATCGTCTCTGAGCATGGCTTGTTTCATTATATACCATGGAAGTCTTGGTTTTATAAGACGTTTCCTGGTGATGATTGGACACACTTGATCGAGAACAGATCGTGTCATTACTCATAAGACTCAACCAAAATGTTGGATCAACACATAGAGAATATCATTCAACTCTCAAGAATTTTTGTGAATGTTTGGAACCATTTGCTTTAATTACGAGATTATTTATACATTGTGTTTGGTGGTTTATCACATTTAATAATAATTAATAATAATAATAACAGAACATTATGATGGCAGCGCTGTACAAAGCACACAGCGCCTAACAGAAAGATCTATAAGAGATAGGTTTTCGGCACTATTGAACAAAGACATTGTTGTTGACTCCCAATGCTAGATGACACATTACCAAAGCAAGGGTGCGGGTTCGTTGAGCAACTATCGCCTGCTGTCTTTTAGAGAGAAAAAAACCGTGAGAGGGAGATCAGAGGGCCAAGCCGTTGTCTTTGCCTATAAATGGCCGAAATACCTATCACGATCAGATGATAAGATCAGTGAGATAGGTAGGAGCTTTCACGTGGATTACAGTGGTAAACATTATGTCATCCAATTAAACGAATGTCTTTCCTTAACAGGAGCCACGTGTAAAGACTTAGGCGGGCTGGACAGAGGGCTGTCCCGTCCGCATGCCACACCAAAACGCGCAGCTTATTTTGGTGAGGCGCTGGAGCGTTAAGGTCCAATTCACGAACGCACCATTAAAAGAGAGTTTGCCTAATCAATTACGTGAGAGGACAGCGCTCTTGCAGCGTGATGACAAGCACCTGTGTGATGAATGCCGGTACGCCAGAGATGACGGGAATATGAAGAGTTCACAATTTTCAAACATTACGACTGATGGGACATATTGAGTGAGAATCAAGTAAACACCAAGGTTTTTAACAAAAAGTTGAAGGCTTAATACAAATTACGGATTTTAACTCCAATGTCAGGCAAGGTATTCAGTACTCTGGGACTAGCAATGACAAAAAATTCATTTGTCTTGGTTGAGCTGTCGCTTATTTTGAAACCATCCAGGTCATGAATTCAAGAGCAAAGTACACGAAATGTTAACAGCCTGTTTCATATCACCCTCCTTTTTGATTTGAAAGAGTATAAACGGATATCATCCGCTAAGAATGGAAAACAAATTGTACTTGCGGATAATATCACCAACTAGGACTGGTGTCATTATGAAAGCTTGAGGCCAAGGATGAACCCTTGTGGTAATGAATATTGTAACATATGTTCAAATGATGAATCTTATTTATAGAAACCTTGGTAATCCTGTTTTCAAGGTAGGTTTTGTACAATAGAAAACATTTACTCATACCAAAACGAAATTCCAGTCTCTGAAGTAAAAACAGCATGGTCGACCGTGTCAAAAGTGGCCGACATGTCAAGTAAACCAAAAGGACAGCATTTTTGTTATCGATGAGTTGGAGGATGTCATTTTTAACCTTAAGAAGAGCAGTTTCAGTGCTTTGTGACGTTTTGTATTGGAAGATGGTAAATTTAACCCAAGGTATTTCCCATCCAAGGATTAATCTGGTATGAAGCAGCTTTCCTCAATAATTTGAGAGAAATTTAATATAGAGACTGGCGGGTAATTCTTCAATGTGTTCGGATCAGATTGGGTTCTAAGAAAGGTTTGATGGTAGATGATTGAGGGTAGTTGGGAATTATACCAGAAAACAAGTGATGTATGACACGTTTGCACAATAGGTAATATAATACAATCGATGTTATTTTTAACAACCATGTAGGTAAGGTATCTAGGAAACAAGATTTGTGTGAGAACTCCAAAATCAATTTTCCAACCATAACAGGAAGTTAAAGGTTTTTAAGTTACTCATAGTCTGACACGAGCTGTTGGAAATTCTATTAACAACATCCCTACCACCAGAAGGAACATATTTCTAATGTTTCAATCTTAGTGATTGAAAAAAGGTCAGAAAGTTGTTTGCTAGTTATGATCAGAGATTACATCACAAACTGGTAAAACCCTTTGGTCTTACTAAGCACCCAATTGTTATTGAAAAACATGTCTTCACTTGGATTGGACAATTTCCAGAAAAAAATATTTAGTCTTGATTCCATGATCAATTTAGTGACATAGCTTGTGAGTCAAAAAACTACTGATGACGTGCTTCATACGAAAGACTTGCGCCACTTACGCTGAAGGCGCCATCTAATACGTCTATGAGCATCGGATGGTTTCATTATACCATGGAAGTCTTGGTTTTATAAGACGTTTCCTGGTGATGATTGGACACACTGATCGAGGAACAGGATCGTTTCAGTGACATCATAAGACTCAACAAAAATGTTGGGATGCACACATCAGATGGAATATCATTCAAACGATCTTCAGAATTTTTTGAATAGTTGGGAATCCATTTTGCTGTAATTACGAATGTGTTATGACATGTGTTGTGGGGTTTCCATTAATAATACATGAAATAATGCTATGATCAGAATGAAGAGGATGGTACACTTCATGAGCTTTATGAGATCATCACAATCTCTAGACAATAAGTAAGTTCAAAGTGTAGACCCGCCTATGCGTTGGACCCCACAACATATGAGACAAACCAGTTTTGCTAGGATATCATTAAATTTCCTAGTATCAGAATCACTTTGAACGTCCATGTGTACATTATAAAAAGTCACCTACTTCCCCAACAATTTATGAGGTGTTTACACATATCTCCTCAAGAAAAAGAAGAGTTGATAGTTCATTAAGGAAAATTCTGATGCTTTAAATTGTTTGATTAGACGGTGGTGGTCGGGTAAATTGTAACAAACTGAAAGCAATCTCTTATTTTAACAAGGCAATGTTCAAAGTTCACCAAAGTTTGAACTAGATGGATCACCCTGCAAGTTACACACAAGGCTTTTGAATAAAATTCCGATTAACCTGAAGTTTTTTTGCTTGGTCTTTGACGTGGAAAGTTAAGAAAGCAGAGCCAGGAGGAGTAAATTCACCAATTTCAACTATGTCATTTCATACAACTAGTCGCGGTGATGAAAAACATACTATAATTATGGGTTCGGTCGGCAGAATTCGTTTTATTTTTGCCTAATTTCTATAAAATTTTGGCCACGGAGGTTGCATGTGTTTTAGGGTAAGTCCGGTTTTATGGCAAACAATTTGGAATCAGCAGAGTCACTGGTGGACACTATACTCTGGCTCATAATCTTGGACAGTTTAGAACTTACACCCGCTTCCCCGCCAAAACGGGCACACATCGGGTTGCACGTAGACGCAGAACATGCAACGAGCAACGCACACGTATGTTAGGTCCAAGAAATTATGGCCCAGAGTATAGATGTTTACCGCCCAAGCCCATTACACCTAAAACTTACAGCACGGAAAAATGCACTTTCTCGTTGATTTCGCTAGGCGACCCTCGCTTATAAAATGATCCTTTTACATCCAAGAACATCGTCAGGTATGTGGTTTATGCAGAAAGTTTATCGTCGCAACATGTTTTTTGCAGATTTTCAAAATGGCTTCCAAAATAGTATACAAATATTGACTGTTCATGAGGGAAATGGTGCAAAATAACTACCCGAGGTGACTGGAGACCGTGAGCCTACTATTTTCCCGAGACCGAAGGTCGAGGGAAAAATAGTAGGCCCACGGTCTCCAGTCACCGAAGGGAGGTATTTTGCACCATTTCACGAATATAGAGCAGTCAATATTTGTTTTATATAACATATAAAATATTTCTGTCATTTGAAAAACTTGCCAAGTCTCGTCGAGATAAGCTGCCACCACAACTCAAGGCTAGTCAAGATACCAAAGCAGGGAAAAAAGTTCCCATAAAAATGAACTATTTCCCCGTGATGGGGGAAATAGTAGGTTTTTATGGGAACTTTTTTCCCTCCTGTGAAATTTTGGGGAACTAGTCTCAAATATTTTATGTCACGTGATATAGTATCCACCAATCAAATGACAGAAATAATTTTTATGTGTTATATAACATGGGCTATAGCATGTTCATAGTTGCTATGACGAGTGTGACATATTTAACACAGTAGTAGTGCACAGTTGTAATATTTTAATTAGTATGGAACTTTGACCTCGGTAAGTGCGAAAACAGCGTCCACCTGCTCTTTCGTTTGTATTATTGGTAACCAGCGAAAATAAACTTGTTCGTGCCCATTCTAAAGAATAAACTGGGAACAGTCCAGAGGCCTTGGTATAATATATCGTCGCCCACATCACATACTGTCGTATTTTACAAAACACGTTTTCCGAGAAAATCGCAATTCAAAATCTATCGCGACATTTCATGTCTATACGGTAAAACGAAGCATAAATGAAACATCTAGACTTTACTGTTTTGAAGAAAACACTTTTAAGTCCAATATAAACCATAAATCCAACTTAAAACTGCAATTATATTATCTTAATTAGGCTACAAAGTTATAAATCTGTATGTGAAATCACAAATAATGTATATTGCAAAATACGACGCATAGAACACCGTTGTTTTTCAATGTACGTAAAATAGATCACTATGTGAAACGCTTGTTTACGAAATAACGATGGAAATACGTCAAATATCTTGTAATGTGAATTCATTTATTTTGAGATCGGCAAAATAGAACGCTTTATCAAACACGTGTAAATGATGGCTATTTTAAATACGACAGTAGTGAAACGCGGATATGATGATTTTGAGGAAAAATTTCAAATCAGTATTAATTTTAACTAATTTATTAGGTCATCCCCAACATTTTGAACTTTGTGGATGGGAAGAACTCGATGAACTAAGTAAGTAGCGTCAATTTCGCAAAACCTTCAAAAATGTGAAATACGACATTATGTGATGGCGGGCGAACGTTTATGTAATTATTCCCATCGCTTATGTATTTGCAGGTACTAATGTGCACTTGGAATATCTTCCAGGATTCAACCTTTCCACCCTGAGAAAGTGTCCAAGACTGCAATGTCTGACTGCCACACAGATGTGGGCTGACTGCTGTAGAAGGGCTAGAGATTCCTCCTGATGGTGATCCTGTTAATAGTCCAGGTAATATTGTGGGTCTCCACTTCACAGAGTACGTGTTGTGGGTACTTTATTATTAAAGGTGCTTGTTCCCATTTATTCTTCTGTTTTTCTTCTGATATGGAAAAGCCTGACACCACCAAGTATTGCTAGAAAGAAACTTGTGGTGTTTGATGGTAGCAGCAATCATGCATATTCCAATGCCCCATTCACTTTTTTGCTTAAAGGCATTTTGTGATCTGGCCCTTCATTTTTGTTTATGTTCACTATAATAAGAAAAAAGGTTATTTCCAGTTGATTTTTAAGTTGATTCTGGTTTGGTAATATATGCGAATGTTAGATTCCCGCTGCCCGAAACAAAACATAGCCAAGGTTTTGTAATTTCTGTCCAATTAACACAAAAAAAAACAAAAATGTAATAAATAGATCGAATCTGCCCTCAAAGCCTTAGCCTATATACTCTATACTACACTTATGCCACTTGAAAAAATGCATTCAAATGAAGTCTTAAACAATGCTGACCATAGGTCATTGGCTTTTACGATGCTTCCCAACCATTTGGGAAGGTTATTTGAGAAGCCATCTCAAAAAGGGTCCACTTGAGTAATTTGGGTAAGACATCTCAAAAGTCGACTGGGCTCATTCTAAAACCTATACAGTTTTGGAAGCCTTAAGTATGGGGTAGATTTAGTGGTTTTGGCAATGGCATACAACCCTGATATTCTTTTGATCTGATAATCTTTGTCTAATAAACCTGAGGTTGCAAATCAGACTTTACTAAGTTACTAGATTTACAAATTATAATCACAATGTTAGTCCAAAATAACAAATTGGCCGTGGTTGCATCATTAATCCACACTACGGCTAAGCCCCAAATCAAATCCAATAATCTCAGACTTGATGAGGATGGCATGAGCCTACCAGGATTCCACACCCCTTCATGGTGCGGATCCTGGGGACCAATCCAAAAACCACAACATTAAGGGGTCTAGGCTAGGGGGCCACTATAAGACCCCAGCGGGTCAAGGGACAGAGCCCCGGTGGGGTCTGGGCGAACATCCCTTGAAAATGCCCGCGTCTTTCCTTTTCCTCCTTTTTTAATACCCTGTGGTGGCATGCGCGCATGGATGGTGGTTGGTTAAAGCAATAACAGCACATTTTTTTAAGAAGCGCCCCCAATTTTTAAAAAATTAGATATTTTTTGCATAGGTTGCATCGGAAACCTGGCTTGTAAGCTATACCTGTGAATGGTTAAAAACTCAAAACTTGTCTTTGTATCGCAAAAGAACATTTTTGTAATTAGAGACTAATTAATATCGGAGATTCCGATAATTCAACAAACGGCTGGCCACAAACCCCGCCTTCCAATATGAAATACACTGCAATAGCTCCATATAGGCTCAATCCATTAGTGGTTTCAGACAATCAAGTTAGAGGTCATTTTGTGAGGTTGGCACTATTTTCACAATATTCGGACAGTTTGGCGTTTCTAGTTCCGCCGGTAATTAAATGAGATCCCTATTCTAATTCAAAATCGCTTCTTTTAATGAATACTACGCACTTTTGAATTACCATTCTCAGGTAGAGCTACTAGACAATTACCACACACTCTGCAAAATCTCAAATTTTTGAAAATTGGCGGCACTCTTCAAACTGTGCGTTATTGCTTTAACCTGAATGCTCAAAAAGGTTTCATCCAATTTTATATTAAAATGGTGATCAATATTTGTTGGAATTGGCCAGCACAATGCAGTCGAGAGTGTGAATTGTCGTGATCCGCAGTAAGTCTGGCCACACTACAGCTTGCACACAACCATCTCACTAATCTACCATGGACTGGAAGGATGTCCTAGCTTAGGTGCTGGAAGTACAGCATACTAAGTTGACAAAATCGAGTAAGTAATCTGATACAGGTAGAACTAAAAAGAATATCGATCTACAAGACTGGTCTCTGGAGAGCTTATGTGTCATCCAGCATGCTGCTGTGCGTGAGGCCGTGGAATGCCCAAACCGCAGGCCCACTGTTGAAACGTTTGATTGGGCATCAGGTAGGGCATCCAGTTAATTACTTCTGCATAAATCCTCATGGTGACAAAGAAACATTGGCACCATCCAGCCCAAAGGCTAGGGAAGCATCACCCTGGGCCTCGCAGGCATCACCTATACTCTGACGGGAAGCCCGATGAGCGGCTTGAGGTGAGGTAGTGAGCGGAATGAGGGAAGCGTGAAGGGAAAGGGAGTGGAGATGTGGAGGAGTTTGATAAAGAGGAGGGTGATGTGGCTGTTCATGAGATGAGCTGGAGAGGAAAGGACTAGAATAACAGGTTAGAGGCAGAAGGTGGTAGTTTGGATGTAAAATATCATGGAATAGGGAGTGTGGGATTCTTGGTGAAAGGAATTGTGAGCAATGGTGGAGGTGAGGAGTCCATAGTGGATGTCAATTGGTAATGGTTTGTGAGGAGGAGGTAGTGAGACTGATAATGTGGTTATGCCCCGCAAGTGGTAGAATGATGAGACATGGAGGATGAACACTGATGTCGGGTCAAGTGGTGGGTAAGGGAAAGGGCAATTGCTGCGAGCGTGAGGTAACATTCCAGGTTTAAAAACTTGGATTGCTACTGCTAGAACCAGGCCCTCTGACTGTACAATATGTGTTGCTGTAATGCAATTTCATGTTTGGTTCAGGTCACATGTAGCACAAGGGAGCCCGCTGTTAGGTGTGGATTGGGGGCTAAGGGTAAAAGATCTAATTGGAATAGACTACTGTTGTGGTCAGTATTTTGGAGTGAATTGACCTTCAACAACTCATTGTGGGAAACAACTTCCAAAATGTAACAGTGTATTTTTATAGTACCATCGGTTTTATAATTGGTGAGACATTCATGCAGATGAAATGAGTAGTTTTTTGGGGGGTCATTTTTGGAATTTCTGACTCATTTATTTTCATAGTTTCCCAAAATGTTTGTAATCCCTATTCACGAATGCATCTGTGTTTTGGTTATTAAAGTGACTAACCCCATGTAAACAAATATTTATAAGCATTGTCAATCGTCAAATTTAGGCTTACAAATAAACCTTGTATTGGCCTCTCTAAAGACGAATCCCTGCTCATCATAAAAGAGGGAATTGTGTTGCAAAGCAACCCATGTTAAGGGGAAATCGTGTGTCCGTCTTAAGAATATGGCAAACAAGTTCAAATTTGCACCAATTTTAGGATTCTTGTCTGTGAATATTAAAATATAAAAAAACCTTTCAATATGAATAATAGGTTCTATTCAATTCAAAGAAAATTGTCTCACTAGAAATATTTCAGCTTCCTATCAGGAGCTTTTGTTCACTCTGACTGTGGAATGGTAAGGCCATTACACAACATTGTAGCAAAAACATAATCATGTTTATTGTGGTGATGAGGCAGGATCATGATTCAAGAACTAGGCAAACAACACACAACTGGTCAGGAGGCATATGGGATCCGATGCAGGAGACCAAACACCATGAACAAGATGAGGGAGCATCAAAACCTAGACTTAAAATGAAACCTTCCACTGTTGGCAACACCATCTTTGCCACAAGACTGTGACAAGGAGTCAAATATTTCTAGTGAATACAATTTCTCCTTGGATCTGAATCAGAACCTGTTATATTTTTTCATATCCTGATGAATTTTATTTCAAGATATAGAAAAGTTGATTTCTAATCCTATGAATTTTAAACTGTTTACACAGAACTCCTTTTTCAGCGCCTAGTTGCTGCAATTGTCTCTGTAACAAGGGATTGTATAGAAACTTTTATTAATTTGCAATTTTTTTGTTCCCTCCATTCACGAAATTGTTTCCACAAAACTGTGTCAAACCAATTATTATGATTTGATACTTTTGGGACCTTAGTTTGTTTTCAATTCATCAAAGGTGGTTTGGAATCTGGTATTCCTCTCGTTACCCATCTGTATGCTAGTCCCAATCACTTATTACACAACGCTGGCTGGAAGCTCTAGTGTTGCCTACAGAGACTAGACTTGTCACACAACCATCTGTCCACGGTGTCCGGTATCGCCAAATGCTGTCTGCTTCTGCTGCGGAGGCTAAACCTATCGCATAACAGTCTAACAGAGTAAGTATAGCTGTGATCGCATTGATTTTAATTTGAAATTGGAGCTCAGTGAGTACACTAGCACACTATGAGGAATTTCAACAACAATTTTTAACAGGGATTGGCATTTGAAATTTCCAGTGAGCATCAAATGGCTCTCCCTGGACTCTTCGGTAGCATCAAAGGAGAGCAACGTCAAAAGCTCCACTGGCACAAACAAGGGGAGCTTTTGTATTATGTACGTTCTGTAATGTATGCTGCTTAAAAGCTGACCCAAGAGATTTCAGATTAGGGCACCCTCAATTTTCAAACAATTTGTGTTTTTTTGTCATATACATAATGCTTGTCCATATACATTGTACTAGTCACTGTGTGAATAGCTAAGTGTCAAATTGAAGTCTTCATATAGAAAATCACAACTTTGTTTAAAATTCCGGCCCCGAAATTTTGTTATACACGTATCCTATGGACTGTAACTATACATATGGTTATTGCATGAACATGAAAAAGTCTGATTCATCTCACTTGGAATTGGGTACTTGAGGTGACTCCCTTTTATTATTTCTCTTTTTAATTAATACACACACAAAAATTCTATTTCAAAATCTCTGAGTCAGGCTTTAAGTTTCATCACTGCTCCCCTGATGAGTTTAATCTCGTTGGAATTTTTTTTCCGAGTGCCGATGGCATGTGTTACACCATACCTTGTATAAAACCACTGTCCCATCGATGACTTCTACGTTCTTTCTTGAATCTGATATTGTTGTCCAAATGCCAACTTATAACGAAAAGTAATACTCGGTGTGAACTTGAGCATGATGTTACATCAAAAGACGAACCCATGTTCAAGCTTAGAAGTTTAGTGACATGGCACACCGTGACGGTCTTACAAACAACCATCACACCTCTGACCTCTAACAGACAGTCTTCACACTACATGATGAATGTACTGGATATATTGCGGGCTCTATCTTGTTCACATAGCTTTTAAATCGTAAACGGTAATCCGGAAGTCCTCTCTACATAAACCGCACGGTGTTGGGACGTTTTTACCAATAAATTAAAAGGGTTTTAAAAAGGGAAAATGACCTTTCATGTGGAAGTTTGGGTAAAATTTGGCCTCCATCAAGGCATCCATAAATCACCCATCCATGTGAATGCACTCCTCAAATGGCAGTACCTGGTGTAGACCTTCTTTCTGCTAGTATAGACCAGTTAACAGCAAGGTTTGAACATGTTAGGGCTGGTATCTTGAAATAGGTTCGGCCTGACTGTGTTACCCACTGGGCAAATTGTCTGTTAGAGTTTAATACATATGGCCATAACAATTCGCAGAATGGATTCGGCAGGGGGGGGGGTCAACTAAGAAGTGACGTAGGATTTAACTGGTCTATTAGATGGTATAACAAATATCTGTAACTTTTTTCCTCCAACTGTTTTTAGTACATTCAATAGAATTAGACTCTTTGTCAACTTTAATCATTAATAATTTTCCCCAAAATATTTCAGAACCTACTGGGTTCCTTCAACTTCAGCAGATGACACAGCTTGTTTGACCCCATGCAAAATGGTCTCTTTTATTTTAGAGGAAAATTAAGCAGTTGGTGACACATTTTTGACAACTGATATAAGTAGGGATTGACATGCAAGAGCTATCATCCCTATCAAATCAGAAAAATATCCATTGCGGGAATCTTGCATATAGGTCCTACAACCATCATGATTTGTAATGTGTATAGCGCCGTCTAATGTCCCCTTCTCCATAGAGAGACGTGTTAAAATAGATTTTTAAGAAAAATCGTATTTCCCCACTGGAATTTTCGTGGAATTTAACACAAGGCTAAATTAGTGGAAAATAATCAAATTCAGTTGTCAAAAGTGTGTCGCCATTGTATAGTTTTTATTTTATTCTGGTTTTGTCATAATAATGAGACTCTCAAACAGTTGTGATGATATGGCTGTAAGGAGTGATGTCATCTGTGTTTTCTATTCTTAATTCTATAAATCAAATTTCAAGTAGCTGTTGACGTGGATCTTGTGGTTTACTTTATTAAATATTTTTTCTCAGCAGTCTAAGGTAGTATTCAACACTTTTTGAACAGTGATTCATAAACGTTAATGTCAATCCAACTCTGTTGCAAAAATTATTTATGTCAGTGACTTGATTCATGGGCCACAGGAAATCCATGACTTGATAGTGGAATACATCCATGATTATTAACAGAAATCCAAGTACTGATAGGTGAATACATTCAATGCTTCATGGAAAGGTCCCAGGAAAGAGATGATAAACCTAATCAAAAAACAATAACAACATTAAAAAAAAAAAACAGGGCAGAAAAAAAGAATACACTCCCACTGACATTTGTGTGGAAACTATGATTATCAGTTCGTGTCATGATAGATCACACAGTCTGTCACATGGAATTTTCTATTTCTATACTCTTGATAAATCAATGGTCCCACAAATGTCACTCATCAACCCAAATTTGAAGGCTTTCTGGTCCCTCTTGAAGACTTCACACAAATCACATCCAATTCTATTGCCATTTCATGGGACCTTTACAGAAAATACATTAATTCATCAAAACTCTGCAAATATTTATTTCTGTCAGTGACTTGATCATGGGCAAAGGAAATCCATGACTTGATTGTTGAATCATCAAGGACTTATTAGCAGTAAAGTCATGACTGATTTGTGGATACAGCAATGACTTATTAGCAGGAAAATCTGCTACTAATTGTAGATAATAGGAAAGGTATTGGCTTAATTTGTTGATTACAGGAATGGGAGTTTTGTTTTTGTTTTGTTTTTTGATAACAGGAAAGTCCCATGACTTGATTTGTGAATAACATATGACTTAATAACAGGAAAATCTGTGACTGTGAAAGGTCTGGTTTAATTTGTTGATACAGGATTGTTGAGGTTTTTTTTATAACAGAAAGGTTAATGACTTGATTTGTGGATTGACATAAGGGAAACTAACAGCGGACAGTCATAACTTGGATTGTGGATAACCGAAACGTTAATGATTTGATTTGTGGGGTATTTGTGGATTAAATAGGAAAACTAACAGGGAAGTCCCTACCCTAGATTTGTGGATAACAGAAAAGTTCATGACTTGATTGTGATGAATAAGGGGAGGAAACTAACAGGAAATCCCCCATACTTATTTGTGGATAACAGAAAAGTTCATGACTTGATTGGAATAAAACATGAACTTATAACAGGAAATTTGTGACTTGATCTGTGGATATAGGCAAGGTATGGTTTATTTGTTGATTGCAGAAGGTTTGAGTTTTTTTGTTTTTGTTTTTTTTTGATAAAGAGGGAAGTCCTAACTGATTTGTGGATAACAGAAAAGTTACTGATTGTTATGTGGAGTGCTAAGGGACAAAATAAAGCGAAGTCCATAATGATTTGAATTAAAGACAAAGTTCATGACATGGATTTGGGGATGTGAATAAGGGAAACTAACCGTGGAAGTCCATACTCCCGAGTTGTGGGATAACAGCAAGGTCATGACTTGATTTGTGAATTGAATAAGGGAAACTAACTGGGAAGTCCATAACTTGATTTGTGGATAACAGGAACGATTATATGACTGCTTGTCTATAGATAAAGACATAATAAGTGAACAATTATGCATACAGTAAGTAATCATGATGGAACAGCCATGGGTACTACATTTAAATCTCACTCCCTCTGAGTTTCTTTTTGCAGAGATGTATAGATTGCAAATGGAATGCCAGTGGAAAAAATTTATTTTTATTCTATAACCTCCACTGCCCATTATTGAAATGCAGCATTGATTTTTTTGCAGTTTACTGTCCAGTATCTGCAATAATTGTGGTCAAATGCATTTTCTTGTTACAGCTCTTTGAGTTAATAGAAAAGTAAACGGTTTGCAGTGTATCTGTGGCTTATAATGTATCCTTGGCCAGGAAAACGTTTAAATTAAATAAATGGGTAGGCACAGCCGAGCCCATTATTGAGTTTTCAAACCTGGACACTTAATTCTGAATACATGCCCTTCTTATGGTAATAAGGGCTATCATTTTGAATACCCATTATATTACAGGAATATTACCATTAAGGAGATTTGTAACAGTTTATTTTGATGACTCATAGTTGAGCTACAATTAATATCACATTCTTGATATCAGGTCATAACATAATTTGCTGTCGTCATTTTGGGATCTGTAAAGAAAGAAATAAAAACGATGAAATAGCTTAGTTATTAAAACTAAACCAAAATCTCCCCCCCCCAGAAGCTTTCACAAAGTAGTCGTACCCCTTAACATAGAGGTCTCAGCTACACATTAAACCTTGTGGCTCAAAATAATTTTCACAGCCTTTTAATTTTGCGGTCCTGAAGTTATTGGCAAATGCGCAAAAATAAAACCCTTGTGAGGATTTCTTGATATACATTGTTGACTATTACCTATCATGCATCATGTTTCATAGCCATATCATATTTCTGCTGTGACAAACCATACCACAAAGAAACAAAATAATTGAAGAAACAGATGCCCATTTTGAGTTGTAAAACTATGTGTCTGGCAAGTAGTTAATGATGAAGTTTCAAATTCAATAGCGTTGGTGACGACAGATTTCTTTTTCTGCGGGGAAACTGAGGGCAAAGTGAAATTAGGGGGCAAGAGTTATTTTTTTTTTTAAAGCAGACAAAATTGGGACATTTCTAACCAATTTTGGCCCAAAATCATGGATTTTTACCAAAAAAAAAAAAAAAAAAAAAAAAAAAAAAAAAAAAAAAAAAAAAAAAAAAAAAAAAAAAAAAAAAAAAAAAAAAAAAAAAAAAAAAAAAAAAAAAAAAAAAAAAAAAAAAAAAAAAAAAAAAAAAAAAAAAAAAAAAAAAAAAAAAAAAAAAAAAAAAAAAAACACACAAACACACACATATGCATACACACAAACACACACACATGTATACACACACACACACACAAGCACACATTCACACATTTCATAACAAAAAAAAAACCCAAAAAGTAACTTTTTGGTCACATCATCTCAATCCACAATTGGTTTGGTCCTGACCCGCTATTTTGAGCCGGGATAAAAGCTCACCCTTGTCATTACGTCACTACCATTGTTTTCACCTAACATATTTTAGAACAACAGGGTCAGAGGAGGAAATTCTTTACAACTTACCAAATGCCTCCATGGAAGTTTAGCTTATTCTAGTCATCCTTTTTAGCTCGTGCAATTTCTTTTTTTCCAACAAATTGGACCGGATTACTGGGACCCACTCTCTTGATGAACTGGCCTTTTGCTTCTTTTAAAGATTGTTTTCTTTTGAATGGGTCTCTCTTCTGCTGGTAGTTCGAGAAATGAATAAACATAACAAAATATTGTATTCTTATAAACACACTATACATGTACATCAACCCAAGGGTTTTTAACAGCTGCATTAATATTTCTGTAATAATTACAGAAATGTTCATACAGCTGTTATAATTATACAGCTGTCACAATTATTGTGAAAACAGCAATTAAAACAAATAGCGTTAAGAGCAAAACAAATTTGACACCTGGTTTTGTGTATAGTCTGTAAAGCAAACGGCACGTAGGGATGCTTTTGTAGTGTGTCTGTGTATCTGTGCATCTTTCTGTCTGTCTGTGGTAAAAATGTTGACCCAATGTTAACCCTATAAACATAATTACCACTGTTTTCACATACATGCAAGCATTTTAATTATCCTTGGAAGTGCCCCATAAGTTACCCCTTGCAAGAGTGAGTCTAAGGTCATATAGAGGTCATTAGAGGTCATGGCCCAGAATTGTCAAATTGCTAGGTTATTTTTGGCCCTTGAACATGTTCAAAGCAATCCTATAATATAGGTTACATAGGAGATTTCCTTTCAACATGTTGAAGGGCCAAAATTAGGTTTTTGACAGCTGACACATGTTGATCAATTTTCAGGACACTAGGATACAATGGTCCTTGGGTAGTGTCCCATGCATGCATTGGTAACCTAACATGACCTTTGTGACCTCATGTGACCATCCCCCATTCACAAACTGCACTGGCAGATGACACATGTGTGTGATAAACACTGTATTTTTTATCATCCACTAGCTACTACCAATTTTCACTCTGACTGGCTTTTCAGATCATGTAAGAGTACCCTATCTCCACAATGAGGTAATGCCCAGTTATGCAATAAAGTCCACCCTTTTTGGGTATTTTTTTAATGATTGTGTAAAATGACTTGGATGCAAGCCAGAAGTAGCTGTGACAATCTCT